>OY754982.1:13836500-14136500 GCA_963576475.1 Molanna angustata
AAATGACCAAATACACGAAGAAGAAGAAAAATAAGAAAAAAATTTAAAACCAGAAACCATCCCGGGCATACGCTCGACAATTCACCAAAGTTTCATTGTAATCGGACAAACGGTTTAGGAGCACATAGCATACATGCATCCATACATAAATAAATAAATAAAATAATTTTCCTATAGGAAATCAGTATATTGTTGATTTGTAAGTAAATAGTATTAGGTAGGTACCTACCTACAACAATGTTCTAAATAAATTCGATTCATATCAAATTTTATTTGAATATCAGAATCTTTCCGTAACCATAGTAACCATCGAACATATAAAATATTACTATCAAATGGGCTCGATACATTTTTTTGGATATGTAGGTAGGTACCTACATACATTGGTTTGTTCGAAGCCACAAAAACGAAAATTGTCCAAAATATCAAATATTACATACAAATTATGCAATTTTATTATGCCTATATCTTTACTAATAATTAACAGACTTTTACAATATATGTCTTAAAACTTGCTGTAATGTCTTGTGTTTCATTTTATTATTTCATAATCACATTTATTTCAAAGGTATATTATTTTAAAGAACATATTCATTCGGTAGGAAAATTAAATATCGTATGAAAAGATATTAAAATGGCGGGGTTATATGTACATTTGTACAAAACGCTTACTTTAAAAATAAGTTAAACATTATAATTATACAAAATATTCACCATGTTTTTCACTTAAACGCTAAGTTATACTTGAAAATATATTTTCTTCGTGTAAATACGTACTTCTAACTTTTAAACTAACAGATATTTGCGTGCAAAATGTACACTTTTTTGACAGATATGACTTGGAAAATTTTGTATGAAAAAAATAATTATTGAAATATTTTTAAAATTCAGCATTTTTATCGCATTATTTTTAGCGTGACACTGCATCAGGTATACTGGTACACGTTCGCACATAAATTAGATTTTTAGATGCTCTTGGTTTTTCAGAAGGCGTGAGACAAACACACACACACACACATACACACACACATACACTAACATTTTGATTGCTTTATTACTTTAGACTAGCTTTTATGTCCCGCCGTTGGCCAAGAATGTAAAATTGTGAAGGAAAAAGCAATCGTTTTTATAATATTGTCACCCAATTATTTTGCAAAATCGGACTATGAAAAGTGGTTTGAAATATGATTGAATTTGATTGTAAAATGTTCAAGTGATGGCCACAACCCATTATTTTTTATATATTGCTATAAAGTGTGAATGAAGTATAATATACAATTTCTTCACTATTCGAAATGGTTTTAAATATGGCTGTTTATCAACATTGTAAAGAGATTGGTTTGGCCACAACCCCCATTTTTAAATATTATCATCGAAAACAAATTGTAATATGTACTTACCTATTGAATATTTAGTAATTTTGGATGTTGGGATGTGGTTAAAATTTGATTAAACAAATGTACTGAAAAGATCCAGTGTTGGTCACATCCCATTCGTTTTATATTTTTTCATCAAGTGTGCATTATATTTTTGCACAATTAGACTGATGAACTTAAAATTGACACAAAAGTCTACATTAACGAAGAAGAAGAAGACTTAAACTATGGTAAATAATTTGAATATAAACGTTGTGAAGAATTCAGTAATGGCCACAGCTCCCTTTCTTTAAATATTGTCAACGAAATCAAATATATTATGTAGGTGTTAAAAATTATTTAAAATAGGATGATATAAATGGTTTAAATTTGATTAAACAAAAGTATTGAAAAGATTCTAGTGCAGGTTACATCTTCACATCCCACATCCCATTCGTTTTTACATATGTATTTTCATCAAGTGTGCATATCGTTAATAATATTTCTGCACAATAGACTATTAGACTTAAAACTAACCCAAAAGTCTAAATAAAAAAGAGAAGAATAAGTATAAGACTATAAGACATAGTTTGTTTAAAAAATCCCAATGGTCTACATAAAATAAGAAAAAATACATAAAATAGAAGAATTAGACTATTGGAAATAGATTGTATAAAAACTGAGCAAAAGGTCTTCATAAAAGAAGAAGAAGATTAATCTATAGGAAATAGTTTGTATTAAAACTGTCCTTAAAGGTCTACATAAAATTAAGAAGAAAAATAATTAGACTCCAGGAGCCGTCGCTTCAGACCCTTCAGTACCTCCCGTCCCATCAGGCCCTTCAGTACATCCCGTCCCTTCAATCCCTCATCACGTCCCTTCCAATCAGGCCCTTCAGTACCTCCCGTCCCTTCAGGCCCTTTAATACCTCCCGTCCCTTCAGGCCCTTTAGTGCCTCCCTTCCCTTCAATTACATCCCGTCCCTTCATTCGGGTAAGAAAAGTTTAAATCCAGAAACCATCCTGGAAGAACCGCGAAGAGATGTAAGCACCGTCTTCTTTTCCCAGGATACTCCACCTTTATAGGTAAAATGACCAAATACACGATGAAGAAGAAGAAGAAAAAAGTTTAAATCCCGAAACCGTCCTGGAAGACCTGCGAAGAGATGGAGGGACAGTCGGACCTTCTTTTCCCAGGATATTCCGCTTTCATTGGTAAAATGACCAAATACACGAAGAAGAAGAAGAATAAGAAAAAAGTTTAAATCCAGAAACCACCTCGGGCACACGCTCGACAATTCGCCAAAGTTTCATTGTAATCGGACATACGGTTTAGGAGCACATCGCTTGCATACATTCATACATTCATAAATAAATAAATAAAATAATTTTCCGATAGGAAATCAGTATATTGTTGATTTGTAAGTAAATAATAATAGGTAGGTACCTACCTACAACAATGTTCTAAATAAATTCGATTCATAACAAATTTTATTTGAATATCAGAATCTTTCCGTTACCATAGTAACCATTCCAATACGTAAAAAATATCAAATGGTTTGAGACATTTTTTGAATATGTAGGTACCTACATACATTGGTTTGTTCGATGCCATAAAAATGAAAATTGTCAGAAAAATCAAATATTATTTACAAATTATGCAATTTTATTATGCCTATATCTTTACTAATAATAAACACATTTTTACAATATATGTCTTAAAACTTGCTGTAATGTCTTGTGTTTCATTTTATTATTTCATAATTACATTTAATTCAAAGGTTTATTATTTTCAAGAACATATTCATTCGGTAGGAAAATGAAATATTGTATGAAAAGATATTAAAATGGCGGCGTTCATGTACAAAACGCTTACATTAAAAATAAGTTAAACATTATAATTATACAAAATATTCACCATGTTTTTCACTCAAACGCTAAGTTATACTTGAAAATATATTTTTTTCGTGTAAATACGTACTTCTAAGTTTTAAACTAACAGATATTTGCGTGCAAAATGTACACTTTTTTGACAGATACGACTTGGAAAATTTTGTATGAAAAAAATAATTATTGAAATATTTTTAAAATTCAGCATTTTTATCGCATTATTTTTAGCGTGACACTGCATCAGGTATACAGGTACACGTTCGCACATAAATTAGATTTTTAGATGCTCTTGGTTTTTCAGAAGGCGTGAGACAAACACACACACACACACATACACACACAAACACTAACATTTTGATTGCTTTATTACTTTAGATATATATATATATAGGATTATAAAGTGTTAATTATTTATTTATTCATAACATTACTTGTTTTGACACAAGGAACGCTTTTATAATGTATTTATGATAATCTAATGAAATGACATGAAAAATAATGTGTTGAAAAAAGATGAACGCCATCTTGCGTGCCATAAAACCATCTAGATTAGTTCTGCCAGAGGATAAAATTTGAATCGTGTATCGAATGTCAAACGAACAATAAAGTCAGCCATCAAATATATTATTTTTTATTACATCACACATGGCAATAAAAAATAAATTTATCAAACATTGACATATTTCGTGATTTAATAAAATACGTGTCTCATCATATTTTATTCGTTATTCTACGTCATTTACTGTACAAGCAGTGTATAATTAATTATTTATTTAAATTGTTTAAATTATTTTTGTTTTTTGAGCGGTGATAGTCCAGCGGTAAGGTCGTCGCCGCACATGCGTGAGGTCGACGGTTCGAATCCGGGCGGGGCACGCACCTCTGGATTTTTAAAAAATCTATGTGCGGATTTATATCACTAGCTACATATGTGTAGCCATGATCCAATTTGTCTGGTTCCCCTTTCTAAGGGTTACGAAGGTCAGGTGGCAGTCGCTTCAATGTAATGACCAGACTCGCCAATTCCAGGATCATGGTCAAAGTGTACTCCGATAGAAACGGGACAAAAGCGCTAAGGGAAAGAGAGAGGGATTTAAATTGTTTTAACCCAGAAGATTTATTTCTCGAAAATCTTTAATCAAGAATATTTCTAAAAATTTACAAAATTTGTAAATGTCATTTCCCGAAAGAGTTTCTGTTATGTGATAAAATTTTATAAATCAGTAACATAAAATTTAACCTATTAGTTATCAGTACAAACAACTGAATGTTTTTGAAGTTTACTGCCAAAATGAATTTTGTTTCAGGTACACAGTAGTTCATCCCTACATTGCTGTTGTCAACCATTGGTCATACAAGCTCAATAATAGATACAGATACCATTATGCCGTGTCTCCAATAATGAAAAAAGACGAATATTTTTCATCTTTCACTCGAATATTTTTCACCTTTCTATGCTATTTTGTGTCTTTTCAGTGTAATTTTTTATTTTTTTGTATTTGTTCACTCTGCTTTTGTTTGCTAGTTTTCGTTCTCAGTTCTTTCTAAGAATTCTAATAAAACTGACGGAAAAAAAGGTTCTGAACCCCTTAACCTTACATAATATAAGCACCATTCACCTCTTGTTTTGCACACTTAGAAAATGGTTACTGGATGACGGAAGTCAGTGTCATTAAATAAGTAGTAGAACTTAAAACTATAACTTTATTTCAGCATAACAAATTGATATAATTTGCAGTGGCATAAAGTATTTTTGAGACTCATAAAATGTATGTATACAAGAGTCTCTATTGTTATATCGCAGCGCACATAATAAAATTTTTGGCAGATACCTACATTGGATGAGGTATGGCAAAAAGATTTCTAATTTTCAACATCACTTTACCTTTATGTAGGTACTGTTCTAAATATATATTTTTTCATTTATCCATATTTTTTGAAAAAAAGATCATCAAGAATTCTCCACAATACATCTATTAAATAAGCATTTCATTCATAAAATATATAGGTACTATCAAAGCCGATTGAAACCGAGTGGGTTGTGGCCAACACTAAACTCTCCACACCATAGTAAGCGTTCATTTTTTCTTCTTGAAATGTTCTTCTTGAAACAATCTCAATATGGTAAAGAATGCTTATGTTGTATGAAATATTTTATTCATTCTAAATTTTACTACCAGGAATATAAATTTTCTAACGATAGAATATTTTTATATTAAGATAGACAAACTATCAATGCAGTATGGTGAAGAAATAGTACGCCATACATACAAAAACATCATGACGAAACTCACAGTGTGCACTCTCTACATGATACCCGTTGAGAAATTGATGTAAAAAATATACGCTTAAAAATTGTGAAATCATGACGCTCCCCTATTCCATAGTGTGGAGAGTAAAAACCATATTAATGTTCACCTAAAACAAGTCTGAAATATGACTACGTAATATACTTATTAAAATAATTAACGTGTGTAAGACTTTGAGTGACTTTACCATACCATACCATCACGCCATTTCCCTATTTGGGGTAGGCAGAGAGAACCGAACGCCAGACTCCTCTCTCTTGACATACATTCCTCGCTTCATTCACGTCCATACACGCTCTTCTATTATTATTACTTCTAACATCTCCATCTTTCAAAATCCCATTTATGTGATCGTGCCAACTCTTTCTTGGCCGACCTCTACTTTTCATTCCTCTTTTATCAGCCTTGTTTACTTTTTTTGTCAGACGGTCATCACTCATTCTTTCTATGTGGCCGAACCACCTTAGGGCATTTATTTGCATCTTACATACATACATACATACCATCACGCCATGTCCCTTACGGGGTAGGCAGAGAGAACCGAACGCCATATCTTTCTATCCTGGCACACATTCATCGCCTCGTCAACATTCATGCATCGTCTCATACATGTTCGTCTATTGTACATGCTTCTAACATTTCCGTCTTTCAGAATATCGTTCACATGGTCGTGCCATCCCTTTCTTGGGCGGCCCCGGCCTCTCAATCCATTCCTATCCGCATTGTATATTTTCTTCGTCAGGCGTTCCTCATTCATTCTACCCATGTGGCCAAACCATCTCAGTGTGTTCACTTTCATTTCTTACTTACGATATTTTCATCTTACTTGAGTGACTTTAATTTAAGCAAAAATAGTAGGTGTTAAATAAAATAAAAATATTATATGATTTTAGAAATTAAACGTTTCAAGATATTTTTTTTTATTTCATTTCATTCAAGACATATTCCCTCCTGTCCATTCTTCCACGTTAAAATAATTGATGTAAAGTAGTGAATATTTATTAATTAATTAAAATAAAATACAACCTAGATGAAAAGTGACATCTGTAGATTATATGGATAAACATATTAATAAAAACATTGATAGTTGTTTAGTTTGGGTCAGTACCATTTAAATGATTACTTTGAAGAATGTAATCAAAGTAATATAAGTATATTTTTGACAGATGTCGTCCAACTAGATTTTATAAAATTATTTATATATTATTTTGGCTGTTTCTATGCAAGGGTGAATAAATATATATAAAAAATTTAAATAGGGAACAATATAAATTTTATTATATTAAATATTTTTTTTGTATTCCACACACTTGATAATCAGTTGTTCATTTCAATACAATCAACAATCGCACAATTTTATGGCAAACTTGAGTCTGGCCAATGTTCCTCAATTTGAGGTTTTTTTTTTTTTATCAAGTTTTATTTATTTACATTTTTTTAAACAATAAGTATTCTTGCACTAAACTGCAAAAGAAGTTTAACAGTGCTAGCTCTCTCGTACACTTATATAAATTTGATAATGTAACAAAAAATAATTATAAACAAACAAAAATTAAAAACTAGCAATACAATATAACAATAATTAAAACCATTAACACAATATAACAAAGAAAACATACAAAGTTATATATAAAATTCTTTTAACATTTTTTTTATTTTTTTTTGTTACAAGGTTACAAGAGCCATTTAAAAAAAAAATAAGAAAAAAATATTTACTAAAACAAAAATAGACCTTAATATTACGTTCAACACCCACTTTAAAAAAATATTTCCGCAACAACGAATGTATTTATTTGTAATATCGTACGTTATTGGACTGACAATAATAATAAAATCTGTCAATATTCATAAAAGAATACGTAGATATTTTTAGATTTTGTTGGAACAATACCTGCGAAATTGTACGTAACTGAAATTAAATAGTATTCTCATTTAAATAATAACTCGAGTACTTATTTGACTTATTTCCTTTGAAAAAAACGTTTATTTTCATGGTAAAAATAAATAAAAAATAACAATCCAGGACGAATTATTTGAAAATTGAATTTTTAACCACGAAAGAAATGCAATATGTCTAAAGAGAATAGATAATGTCAAGTAGGTACCAAATCATTTTTATTTTATGTTTTTTACTGAATCCATGAGGGCAATGGTCAACCGGCGGAATCAAAACCATCCATGTTTACCATTATCATGGATATAATTATATTATGGAGTTCTATAATATCTTTAGATGTCATAGAACTCCATATGATAATTATATCCATGATATATTTTTTTTATTATTTGAATATTGCTTCTCGGGCAACTAACAGGTACTATGTCAAATATTAATTTAACACGCACGCAATAACAAGTTGCGACATTCTGGAGACTTCCGATATTAATCGTCTCACAGATCCAGACTGAAAACACAGTTAAAAAATGTGTCTCCACCAGGAATCGAACCCGGGACCTTTGGCTCAGCAGTCAGATCTAAACAGCTGAGCCACGAAGGCCGACGATGATATGGATAATCACGAGGGTTTTGTTTTCGCCGGTTGGACCAGACTTGCCCCCCCCCCTGATAATTTATCTTCATTTTGGTGTCTGAAAATCAAAATCGGGGAGGGGGGGCGAGTCAGGTCAACCAGTGGAATCAAAACCATCCATGTTTATCCATATCATGGATATAATTTTCATATGGAATTTTAACATCTTAAGATGTTATAGAACTCCATATGATAATTATATGCATGATATGGGTAATCGTGAGGGGTTGATTTTGCCGGTTGGACCAGCCTTGCCCCCCTGGATTAGAATCTACATAACAGATTAGGAAATCTTCAGTAAAAAAAAACTTGTAATACTCGTTTTATGTGTACCTACGTTCTATGTCAACGCACGTATATATTCTGTAAAACATGAGCCTTATAAATAAATACATACATAAGTATATAATATATAAACTGAGATATTAGAATCTTTCAGCAATGCCTAATAAATACTTTTCATCAGAGATGATTTATACACAATAATATAATAATATGAAAATATATTATTATTCCCGAATATTGGCATTGATTTGATTCTCGATATTTCACTGTGCCATAAATAATTCCTTCGAAAGGCAATATCAAAGAATTACTTTTGTATCAACATGAATTTCAATAACATTTTGATCATAATATTACTCACAGTTTCCAAACTTTTCTTTCTCCCGTGACATTCGCCAAAGCGTTATATGGCAAGAGCTAGCGACTGCCAGACTTACGTCATAGTTTAACCCTTAAATGCATGATTTTTTGTTTTTTCTTGAAAAAAATCATATAAAGTATTTATTCACTCCTGAATCCGGGAAAAATATTAAAATTTTTTTTTTTCATTTTATGTACTATGTATTTTGAAAAAAATACAGATGTTGTCAATTGACAACACCATGCACTAATAGTTCAAAATAGGTAAATTTGTTTGATGTTATCTCTTCTTAGATTTTGGGTTAAAATTTATTATTTTTTATGTTAGGAATTTACTATGTGATACATGAATAGAAATATAAATACTCGCTCATTTTTTTATGTATGTATGTAATAGAACGATATATGATAGAATAAAAAATGAGGACATAAGGAGGAAATGCAAGGTGAATAAGAGTATTATAAGTAAAATGAAAGTGAATTCCTTGTGGTGGTTTGGACATATTGAAAGAGTGAATGATGGACGACTGACCAAAAAAATATACATGGGTGTAAGAGATGAAGTGAACAGCAGAGGCCGCCCCAGAAAGGGATGGCATGACCATGTGAATGATATTTTGAAAGAAGGAAATATAAGAAGCTTGAATAATCGACGAGCATGTATGAGACGATGCATGGATGTAAAGGAAGCCAGGAATGTGTCCAAAAATAGAGGAGTATGGCTCTCGGTTCTCTCTGCTTACCCCGTAAGGGATATGGCGTGATGGTATGTATGTACCATTTTGTATTGAAAAGTTTTAAATAATTTTTGTCCTTATTTAAACATAAGAAAAAAATTTCCAAGAGAGTTTTCTGAGCATTTCTCACACATACTTTAAGAAATCATTTGCATCCTGGAATTTTTAATCTGTTTTGGTTTTGATTCCAGGCTGGCCAGTGCCCTATACCATATTTTATTACATCGCATGGTGGAAATACTGATTTTCTCGCTTTCTTTCTTATTTCTTAATGGGAACTAGGTCTATCACGCTTATTTTCATTTTGAACTGCCCCATATTTACATAGCGCTGATGCCAATTAGAACTGTTGTAAAATCAACCAGTTAAACATTGTTTCTTCTTCTTCTTCTTGTGTCATATCAGGTCTCCCCGACGTTGACGTCCACCATAGAAAAAGTTTCCCTATCCTGTGCAGTGCGAAACAGCTCCTCCACAGTTCTTATCAGGAAAACTGCCTTCTTCCGACCCCTCTACGACCCTCAATCTTCCTCTTCCCCTTCTTCTGTTTAATATTTGATAATTTTGATTTTTTTAAATTTTAGTCTTTGTCCCAAAGGAATTTCAAAAAAATTTTCGTTGTGCTGATCGTATAATGGCATAATTTTCTGTAAACTGGCATTATCCGAATGAGTCCTTGGCAACAATGTGGAATTTTCATTAAAATGTAGACATTCCCTTATTTTTTCAAAACGGTTTATGGTCCTTGTATTACATATTGGTAATGACTTAATGCATACTGTTGTCAATTGACAACATTTATAAAAGTAGTTATAAAATAATAAATAAACATAAAATATTTTAAAAAAGATCATAATCGAACAAACATAATATCTATGTTTTATTGATAAATATTTTTCTAACAGTAAGATGTTTTGAAAAATACAACAAAAACTAGTTTTCAAATTCAACCAATGTATAAGAAATCAAAACTAGAGAAATCAAAACTTCTGAGAAATCAACTGTCAATAATTTTCTTAAAAAAAGTTAAATGCAAATGATTTTACACGCATAGTAAGGAAGAAATCTTCTAATGTCTATAAAAGTTCAAAACTAATACACAATGTAAAATCGTTTGCCGGCAATATTATAGTTTCGATCGTGTTGTCAAATGACAACAAGATGCATTTAAGGGTTAAAGTCTGATTTTTTTCTGTAAAATGATAATACTTACTTATCGAGTCCGGAACTCAGATTTTGCCACTCCAATGTGTGGCGGCGGAAATCGCCCTGTCGGTAAGTTTAATCAGGTCGTCCATGTGGCAACCCTCGTTCAATTCTGGGCAGGACAGCAGATGGTCGTCATCCTGCACTGCCCCACAATCACAGAAGGTATCATCCTCCGTCGAGAAGCCCCACCTGTGCAGGTTGCTCTTGCAGCCACTCACACCCACCCTCAGCCTGTTCAGTGTCTTCCATATTGGGAATGGCAGGCAGTGCGCCATATTCGCCTTCTCGCTTGTGTCCATCCATGCAGAGATTGGGTCGTCCATCCACAACTCCTCTCGGCGTTGCTTCTGGGAAGTCTGCAGGTCGGCTGTGGACTTTAGGAAGCTATTCCTTGACTTGAGGCGAGGGTTTGGTGCTTTATGTTCATAGAGTGGGTGTCTTGGGTCGTGTATCTGCTTATGCCTCTCCGCATCTGCTGCCACTCTTCTTCTGATGTTTGTAAAATGATAATAACGGATTACGATGATTGGATATACGAATATGAACCCTGAGTAGATACTTGTGGCTTTCGGAGAGAACAGCAGTCGAAGTGTTGAAAAAAGTGTTGCGTTGTAGTAGAAAACGTGATATTTTATTATTTTATTTTATATTGCTTCTTGGGCAACTAACACGTACTATGTCAAATGTAATTTTAGCACGCACCCAATAACAGGTTGCCACATTCTGGGGACTTACGATATCAATATTCTCACAGATCCAGACTGAAAATACGATTGAAAACTGTGTATCTGCGGGGTATCGAACCCGGGATCCTTAGATCAACAGTCAGATACCTAACCATCTGTGCAACAAAGGCGGACATATTTATATTTACAACGGAAGACTGCTTGAAATCTCGTATACCATATACAGACACGTGAATTGGTGGAAATCCCCGACAGACACCTTTCAAGTTTACTAAATTGTCATTATTACAGGTTTTCTGCAATAGACATTGCAGTTCGAAGGCGTGATATAATTACTGCAACAATACTGTGATTCGGATTTGGTCAACGTTGAACGATCGAATTACAAAGGTGTCAGTTGGGGAATTCCACCAACAAGTTTATGTATATGACCAGGGGGGTAAGTCTGGTTCAACCAGCGAAATCAAAACCCTCGTGATTACCCATATCATGGATATAATTATCATATGGAGTTCTATGACATCTGAAGATATTATAGAGCTCCATACAATAATTAAATCCATAATATGGGTAATCTTGAGGGTTTTGATTTCACCGATTGGACCAGACTTGCCCCCCAGAATTTAAATACGACGCATAGCCAGTTTCGGCAATACAAAAAAACTGGGTTTACGTCGGTTAATGTCGTTTCAAACGTAAAAATTTAATAAATTACCTATGTACTTTATGTATATAATGATGCGTAATATGTATGAACCTACTTTTAATATATTTATTGGTTCCTCTTATATATAAACGCGTACCCAATTTCGGAAACACTGGCATAAATTACTGTCAGTATCAAAATTATTTATCAATAAGACATAACACAATGATATATCAAATGAATATATGTATCTGTATCAGACGTTGTAGAGAACAATACTATTACGTATATCAATCACTTCATAAATTCGTGGTTGTACGAATTTTCAACTTCAACAATTATTTGTTTGATTCGCTATTGTTTGTTATTCCGACAATCCTTTTACATAGACATAATGCTATTACAGGCAGACAAATTTCACATCGACATGCGACAGATGACTTGTATAGATCGAAAACGCGTAAATGTCGAATTCAATAAAAGGTATCATAAGAAAATTTGATATTGCCATGGAGATTAATTCTTTATGGGGATAAGAATTTATTGCTGTTGATGTGTTGTGTACAAGTGAAGACAGAGGAGTTTGGCGTTCGCTTTTCTCTTCTTACCCCATATAGGGAATGGCGTGATGGTTTTATATATATATATATATTTTTTATTATCTTTATTCATATCATAACAAAATATCCGAAAATAAAAAAATTAAACATTATATAGTTTACAATATCACCTTTAAGCTTATTATTTATTTATTTATTTATACATCGTCTTGTACATAATATAAACAAATATAATTGTACACTGGCGGGCTTATTGCAATTAGGCAATTTCTTCCAACCAACCAGATTACAAAGTATGACATCATTGTGTATGTACAACAGCAAAATAAAAAAGAATTCAAAGAAAATACGTATAACAATTAAATACTATTAAAACAAAAAAAATATATAATTCATAGCAAGAAAAAGGATATGGTAAGGACAGGAGAGGAAATCGGGATCAGGTGTTCAAGGATAAATATTACTTATTTCTTATTAGCTGTTTATAATAGAGGGAGGATGTGTGCATCTAAATGAATAAACAAAAATGTAAAATATGAGAAAACATTAATATTATGCCAGCATATTTTTGATGGGTCGGTGGCAGAGCGGTTAGCGCGCTGGGCTAGTAATCCAGTGGTCGCAAGTTCGAATCCTGCCTCGACCTATTTCGTTCACCTATAGCACAAGCATTTATTTGCTTATTTTAGGGAACGTAGGAAGATGTATATGTACTTGTATAACAAGGACATATTCATTTTTTGAAAAAAAAAAAAAAAAAATATTCAAAATTAATTATGTGTGTATTACCTAAACACAATATTCACATGTTTTATACATAGTATATTGGTTGGGAATAATTATCAAAAAGTCAGCTTGACACAAGAGAATGTACAGTACAATAACCACCACAGTAGAAACAACACGAGTCACAAATAAAAACATATATTTCATAACAGATTTTTAATTATCTCAATAGAGACGAAGTTGGAATATTTATTGTAGGAGAACCGGGAAATCAAGGCACCTACAGGGCTTACGACCTGTCATCGGCTGGTTTACGTGATCACTTTATGCGCTTGCGCAACGTTCACCAATTATGCCTTTTTAATGAGATCCCTATAAATTCAATTTTGAAAGTTCTATATATTGTAATACTGAAATTCTTTCCGCTTGAAAATAAGGAATTTTTACTACAGCCATCTATGGGTGAAATTATGAACAACAATCTTATTATTTTTTATTTTATTTTGTTGTAACGCCATCTATTGAGAGAATTGGTTTTTTGTAAATAATGAAAGCTACAATTCTTATATCTGAGGTGACAATGCATTTTTCGCATAGAAGTCACCCCTGAATTGCGCCAGACTTATAAGGTCATTTTTCCAATGTTTGCGCATATGCAATAATAAAAATATTCGACATATATTTCACTTCTTCAATAAACGATTGTTTACTTTGTGGTAACATTTTAAGTTTACAATAAAAAATAAAAATAACTTTGTTTTTAAACCACTTGTTTTATTCAAAAAATGAATGAATAACACCTCTACATGTTTCGGGAACCACGTTCCCTTCCTCTGGAGGATACAAAGTATACTAATGACATAATGAACAATATAGACTTAAACTAACAAGGTGGGTGGAGTATAGGCGGGATGAAGGGTAAAGAGTGGGGGGTTTGCAATAAAATGATTGGTTTATTCAGGAGTGGGTTTTTTCGCTATTGATTGGGAATATATTTAATATTGGATTGTTGGGTATTGAAGTATTTGGCTATTTACAATATTATTTTTCTGATTGACATTCTTTCTTATTTCTAATACTTCCAAACTATCTGTGTATTATTTTTTATTGTAAAAATAAAAAATAAATAAAAAAACATATATGCCTAAATGTACTAAACCTGTACAAACATCCCCTTGAAGAATTTTTTCACAATCGTCATCATTTTCGTATGGTTTTCAATTCGACGCAATTCAAGCGGAAGTTCATTGAAAAAATTTTCTTCCAAAAAAAAATAATGATGCTGTTCAATATGATAATTTTGTAATTTGAAATGCTGTCTCGAAAAGTTGTACCTATGTATGTAGGTCTTATGCATTTTTCCCTCATACCAATCATCTTTGGACCAAACAGATTTGTTAGAACAATAGTAATAAAGTATCCGCAATAAAATGAGATACGAGATTGCGTGCAAGAAAATGAAAGTGTGTCGAAACGAGCGGCAATTTTCGTACTACGACACGACACACAAATAGCCGAACGGACAAATAAAGCGGTGAAAGATGACAAATGTTAGATGCCCCACAGGCGTGCATACACAAGCAAATACATTAAATAATGAAAAATCGTCTGTTTGATAAGCGATCTGAGCGTGCCGCTGTGAAAATATCGCGGTCGGGGAATAGCGGTCTTGCAAATTCGATATTCAAAATGAAATTTGAAACGAACGCTTATTGTTTATGTTCGATCAATCGCGCCTTGCGATGTTTCTTTGGGGGGGGGGGTGAAAAAAAATCATTTTTCACGTTCAAAATCGATTTTTTATTGCGTGTTTTCTACGGGTATTTTTGAATGTATTGTAAACAAAGATTTAAATTTAAAAAATGGTATTCTCTGTATTCTCCCTTTGAAATAATGTATTCTCTGTATCCCGTGACATAAGGAAGGAATGCAGGGTACAGAAAGATGTTAGATTGAAAGTGAACACATTGAGATGGTTTGGCCACATGGGGAGAATGAAAGGGGAACATCTGACGAAGAAAATATACATTACGGACAGGAATGGAATGAGAGGTCGGGGCCGCTCAAGGAAGAGAAAGCACGTCCATGTGAACGGTATTTTGAAAGACGAAATGTTAGAAGCGTGAACAACAGACTAATATGTATAAGACAATGTATGAATGTTGACGAGGCGGTGAATGTATGTCAAGATAGAAGTAAGTGGCGTTCGGTTCTCTCTGCCTACCCCGTGAAGGACATGGCGTGATGGTATGTATGTATTTATTACTCTCATTAACCGCAATATTTGTATTGACTAATTGATAGACGCCAGTCGTTGTATCATATGAGATTTTATTTGCTTTGATGGCTATGACGATTGGTAGATGGCGTCTAGTGACCTCATAAGTTGCAATATTATAAAATTAATATAAAAAATACGTACCTACATAATAAGTAGATATATGGCAAACAAACATTATTTCATTAAGAGGGTGACTGCTACCAACGTACCTATTTTTTCAATTTGATATACCATCATTATTACTAAACGAATCATTTTGAAAAAATTACCTAGTTAGTTTGGATATTAATAAAGAGAAATATTGGTACCTTAACTTTTTGATTATGTTCTGTATATATTCTTGTAGGAAAATAATAAGCATACCCCGATTTAAGATATTTATCTTAAATTTTTAAAAAAATATAAGGTATAGAGCAATATTTTTTTTTATAAATTAAAGAAGAACAAAATACCTGGAAAAATATGATATGACGTTGCAAAAAACTTTTATTACGCAATGAAGCTGAATGGAAAATAAATGTTTTTGAGGTTTATTTACTAAACCTGAAGTTCGGTTTCTGTGCGGGCGTCCTGGGTTCGATTCCCAGCAGAGGAGAAATTTATTTCTCACGCAAATATTGCTTCTCTGGGCTGGAAACACTGGTTAGTTGGAAGAAATTGCCATACGGTAATAAACTCGCCACTTGCGCAGGGTGCAAGGAAGTGTTTATTATTATTATATTATTAATAATGCAACCTCACATCATATTTTTCTAGATATTTTTTTCTTCTTTAACTTAAAAAAAAATATATTACTATACGCCTTATAGTTTATCAAAAATATATGATAAACGTTGAAAATCGGGGTTTGCCATTATTTTTCTACAAGAATTTATGCACAACATTATCAAAAAGTTAAGGTATATTTTTGTTTATTAATATCCAAACTATCTAAATTATTTTTTTCAAAAGGATTTGATAAGAAATAATGGTGGTATATCAAATTGAAAAATAGGTACGTTGGCAGCTGTCCCCACCTTAACTAATTTCTTAACTTAATGAAAAGCTAAAATATACCTATTCTTATGTGCCTATCCTGCGATATTAGTTATCATACATATAATAAACACGTTTTGTTTGTTAATCTGTAAGAAACTGTTGGTAACCTAAAAACCAATCTGCATGTAAATAAAGTAGATCTCGTAAGATTGTGGTTCGGATTTGTGTGTACGTGTTTATGCGCAGCTATTTTCATGGCAGACTGAGTTGAAACTGCATTTGGTCTAAAACAGCATAATATTTAATATGTATTATGTCGATATCGGAAATTTAAGTTGAGCAATATACTTAAAATATTACATTCCTGTAATATTACAAATGTAATTAACAAAGATGCTCGATTACATTCCTGTAATATTACAAATGTAATTAACAAAGATGCTCGATTACATTCCTTTAATATTGCAAATGTAATTAACAAAGATGCTCGATTACATTCCTGTAATATTACAAATGTAATTAACAAAGATGCTAGTGCTGACACGTTTTTTTATTCTTTTCAAAAGAAATTATATTTAAATGTAATATAATAAGAATTATAAATTTATTTATTTATTTATTTATTTATTTATTTATTTATTTATTTATTTATTTATTTATTTATTTATTTATTTATTTATTTATTTATTTATTTATTTATTTATTTATTAAATATTATTTATTTATTTATTAAATATTATTTATTTATTAATTTATATTTATTTATTTATTTAGGGACAAATATTTAGAGACAATTACAAATACTCTACTAAAATAGAATAATAGGTACACTATAAAATAATAACAAACAGACCAATTGCATATGTCCACAGATATTAAATATGAAACATTTTAAACATCATAAATTTAAATATAACTAAGATTTACTGTATGTTAATATTAAATCATCATTGAAATATTTAAAGCAAGCGAAGCTGCGGGTATTCAGCTGGTATAAAATAAATATAATGAAATTATGGCAATATTATTATACTCGCGAATATCGCAGGGTGCTAGGTCGTGTTCATAAATTTAATGCATATGTAGCATGAAAATATCAATTTGATATTAAATTTCTTGGTATGTACCTACCTATCATTATTTTATTTGAAACGCTAGCCTGTTTTTTTATTGTAAAAAAGCGATACGCTGAATGATTCGGACACGTGAAACGCATGATCGACGAAAGGTTAGCGTATGTAGCAGATCCAAGGGAAAGATAATTGGGTAAGGCGAACAGGCTAGGGTCGACTGTAGGGATGAAAGGACCAAACTTATCTGATTTGAAAGAGCGGACGTGTAAGAAATCAGAAAAATGGTGGAGCATACATCTTGGACGACACAAAAGAAGTAGACATGTTTATACACGCCAAGGTCCGAACATGAATCACACACAACCCGATATGATATATAAAAATGTGAGTCGTATCATAATATCACAAAAGTTTCAAAGGGCATCGTAATGACGGTAGCAAACCAATGAATTTATATTTTATTATACCTATCATGGATATGTTTTTTTTTATTGGTTATCTCTATGACTAGCAATAGAAAGGATTGCCATATTTTTTGACTCAATCTTCTTCTTCTTTTTTTGTTTATGTGGCATTCCACCCATTATTATAAGGATGTTATCTGCCAGTATAAAAATGTTATTAAATTGTAGCTGCGCCTTATTAGCGAACTGCAATATGTATATCCTCGATGATTCTCGAATATTCACGACGGTTAACGAAGATCAACGAACCACAGCTCACTGCTGTTGTAGCAAGCCGATCTACACATCTCCATTCATGCGTTGATCGTTTAACAGAGTAGAGTCGCGTTTAATCTTAAATTTATTAGTTCCGACCCAAGACATCAATTAATAAACTTATTATTTTTTATTGTATCTGTTTTATTCGAATATGTGTGTGGATCATGTTAGTTATTTTATTTGAAAGCTTTCATCACTATATACAATATACATTTTCAATTATTTAAACTGACATAAACAGTATCATATTGGGAGGTAGATGTTTTAAATTAAATAAAATCCTTTTGAACACACAAATATGTAATATTATAATAATACTTCTGATATAATTAATAGATGTAAAGCTGATTGGTAACCGGAGGGGTTACCAATCAACAGTAGTTAGTAACCAGATGGGTTACTATTAAATATATGTGGTAACCAGAGGGGTTACCAGTAAAAAGAGTTTACTATATCCCAAGTGGATATGATTTGAAATAAGAACACAAGGACAGTGGTTTAGAGAGAAGAAGAAAGAATGGTCAAAAGTAACAATGAGTATATTATATTGATCACGATTAATAGTTTGCTTAAAGGTAAATTTACAATGATGAAATAACTTACAAAGGAACTTTTCTCACGATGAGTAGTTATAACGAGCGAGTTAGCGGGTGTGTTCGAAGTGTCCGAATCTTCGCATGGTGAAATACCATCGTGCTCGCGGGGTCGAGAGATGACCGGTGGTCGAGAGATAAAGTGTCGGCGAGACGGCGTGGTCGAGAACGGCGGCGTGAAGTGACGAATCGAAGTGACGGAAATACGGAAATGAAGTGACAACGTGTAGAGGTGTAGACTCCCTTAAATAGTGCTGCGCTGGGGGTAGCAAGTTCAATGTCCTCGAACTTTCTAGACTTATTTATTTGAAGTGTCATACCCAGTTGAGGAGTATTGTCACTTGTTTGACGTTGCGGGCGATGAACTCGGCCTAGCGATAAACAAATGTACTTGCCGTCGCTAGGCGCGCGCTCGAAAGAAATTTCGAGATGTGGTCTCCCACAGATGTATCTCCAAAAAAATATATTGCGGCTTGAAGTTATTGGATTTTATATTGAATCCAATTTAGGCGAAGAAATTATATTTTGAGGAAATAAATATGCAGGGAATTCAATGACAAGAGATGTGACATATTGACTGGTAGTGAAATATTAAGTGTATAAAACAAATAAATATGCAGGGAATTCAATGACAAGAGATGTGACATATTGACTGGTAGTGAAATATTAAGTGTATAAAACAAATAAATATGCAGGGAATTCAATGACAAGAGATGTGACATATTGACTGGTAGTGAAATATTAAGTGTATAAAACAAATAAATATGCAGGGAATTCAATGACAAGAGATGTGACATATTGACTGGTAGTGAAATATTAAGTGTATAAAACAAATAAATATGCAGGGAATTCAATGACAAGAGATGTGACATATTGACTGGTAGTGAAATATTAAGTGTATAAAACAAATAAATATGCAGGGAATTCAATGACAAGAGATGTGACATATTGACTGGTAGTGAAATATTAAGTGTATAAAACAAATAAATATGCAGGGAATTCAATGACAAGAGATGTGACATATTGACTGGTAGTGAAATATTAAGTGTATAAAACAAATAAATATGCAGGGAATTCAATGACAAGAGATGTGACATATTGACTGGTAGTGAAATATTAAGTGTATAAAACAAATAAATATGCAGGGAATTCAATGACAAGAGATGTAATATATTGACTGGTAGTGAAATATTAAGTGTATAAAACAAATAAATATGCAGGGAATTCAATGACAAGAGATGTGACATATTGACTGGTAGTGAAATATTAAGTGTATAAAACAAATAAATATGCAGGGAATTCAATGACAAGAGATGTGACATATTGACTGGTAGTGAAATATTAAGTGTATAAAGCAAATAAATATGCAGGGAATTCAATGACAAGAGATGTGACATATTGACTGGTAGTGAAATATTAAGTGTATAAAGCAAATAAATATGCAGGGAATTCAATGACAAGAGATGTGACATATTGACTGGTAGTGAAATATTAAGTGTATAAAACAAATAAATAAATAGCAGTAAATTAGTTAGTATCTATGTATTATTTAAATGAGTGATTAACGTTTATTTATTCATAAATATGTACACTGAAAAAATCTGAAGTTAGCAAAGTACCTTTTTGGCTCGGTTAAAGTCATATTGGTAGTTATTAACCAATATATGATTAAAAATAACAAAGTTGCACTTGGCTATTATCTAACAATTGAATACTGTTAAAATGTAAGTTGGTTACCAATAGCAATGTTAAAAGTCATATTGGTAGTTATTAACCTATACATGATTAAAAATAGCAAAGTTGCTCTTGGTTATTATTTGACAATTTAATACTGTTAAAATGAAGTTGGTTACCAATAGCAATGTACTTGTTGTAATTTAACCGAGTAACAGGTACCTATACGGACATTTTGTATTCGACATCTGTCAAATTTGACATTTCATACACAAAAATATTAATATTTCTCAAATTTGACACGATATATTTAAAAAAATATTAAATAAAGAATAATTCTCGCTAAATATTATTTGTCACATTACAAAAATGATTAAATAAAGTATAATAATCGTCAAATTAGACATGTTTCACTGAAAAATGATTGAATTAAGTTGAATTAAGATGAGATATTCGTCAAAGATTATCATTATTATTCACAAATATCGTGTGTAGATTTGCTAATATTTACATTTGAGATGTAATGTAAAGATGTTTATACTATTTTGATGTTAAAGCTTGATTAACGTTTTTCAAAAGAAAGAATGAATAATAACAAACCTACTGGGTTAAAATTAGCAGATTATTTACTTGGCAATTTTTAGCAACGAACTTTGCAGGTACTATAATAACAAAGTTGCTTGGTTATTATTAGCAGTAAATTATTTATTTTTAACAACTACATTTTTTGAGTGTACTGATTTTCCCCGATTACTATTTTTTTTACATTTGTAGCAGTAAAATAACAACAACATTTTGATTTTACGAAAAAAAACATAGATTTTTGTTTTGATGACTATTATAGTGATTTAATTGTGATATTATTGTTTGATAAAGGCACGTGTATCTTATTTTACATGTTTCACGAAACTAAATCACATAGAAACATTTTATTGTTTCCTTTTGCCATATATGAATGAAAAATAAGATGAATCGAGTCAAATCTTATTAAAAAAAATATGCGTGTCATCTCGAGAACATCGAACATACTCTTGAGGTGAGATCTGATAAAAAACGGCGCCATATAAACTATCCAATCATTATTATCTTGCTCTTCGATGTTCTCATTTTCAATGTCCAAAACGATGAAATATACCAATAATTTTTCTGGATGGATTCAAGTTATTTTGAGAATGACCCATTTTTCCGAATCTTTGAGAGATTTGTCATCGCTGACTTAACAATAATTTTTCACACATTTTCACCGATATTTGTCGCGTCAGTGACACCAACATAAATTATCAAATAGGTAGAGATAGTCATATAATTTATGAAAGTAATTTTCAAAGCTTGGATAACACACTGCACGATGCGTAGTACAACAGAAGTATTTTCTTTTCCGATTAACAATACTTTTAAACTTCTTTAAAAACAACAGCGCCAATTTAGAAATCTTGTTAGTTTTCATTTTTTGGTCGAGTTACACTTTTTAACTCTAATTGTGATAGATATGTAGTTATACAGGTTTATTTATAATCTTTATAACGATAAAAATATTGTTAAGGAACTTTAACACAAAACAATGAACAAAGCAAAAGGGAACCCCAATAAAAACGCCACAAATAAGTGTTTTCCAACTGTCGATTCGTTCAAAAGAATTGATTACTCTTAATAAATTGACAGTTTTAATCTTAGTCCCGTGAGAGAGAATTGTATGAGTTTTTGCACGATTTTTCCAACTTTGAAGTCAAAAACAACATCTTAGAGGCTTTGCAGCATATTTATTTATTTAAGATTTGGTACACGGTTAACATACAATATACATAAACATAATATCAATTATAATAAATCAAACGTGCACACGAAAATCCCACAAGGCACAGCCTGTTTGTGGGTATACCAATTAAAAAAATATTCAAAATTATTTCGTTAATAACATTAGTTATTTATAAAAATAAAATAGAGCAAATTGCTCAGGCAGGTAACAAGTGCAAAAAAATATAAAGAATACAAATTATATATAAAAACATACATACCTACACATATTATATACAAAACATCAATAAGTTTACATGAATCAGCAGACTGACAGCGGTCCTACCAAATATTATACCCGCAGTCGATAGCAATAATACTACTTAGCAAGTACAAGGATATGCATGTCGCAGTCAATCTACATATTCTAGATAAAATTGAGAATTTCCAATTATGATAAAAAAATAATAATAAAATAAAAACATCATTGAACTTTTAAACAAGAGCAGAATATTGAGAAAAAGAAAGACATAGGTGCACTTAATTGAAAACCCAACAAGTAAGAAAAAAATAAATACAAATTAAAATAAGGAACAGTAGATTAATATTAATAAATTCAGAATAAATATTTGATAGAGTTGTAACACCAACAAGTAAATTTGTAGTAGTAAAACAATACGTATGTATGTTCTGTATACATGGATTTACTCAGAATTCGGAGTAGAACATTTAGTGTGTCTGTGTGTGTGTGTTTCCCTTATAACTTTTGATCCGCTTAATGCACACAGCCTAAAATTTTAGAATATTTAGATAGATATATGTCTACAAAACTTATATAATCAGAATTTCGATTTATGTTTTAGTCAGGGGTTATCAACCTTTAAATTTTCGCTTTATTTTTCCATATATCACAATAAACCATAAAAGCTAGAACGCTAAAAATTGGTATGAATATAGACAAATACAAAATATCAATTTTTTTATATCCCCTTGAGGTAATGAGGAGTAATATTATTAATATGGTTTCCAACTAATTGATGAATTTATCTTATCATGCAGTAATAATATTAAAATGAAATATTTGTATACATTTTCTTAATAATATATCTACAAAAAAACCCACACAGATTTAAATACAAAGAAAAAGTGTCGTTTTTTGTTATTAAATTTGTTTCAATTTCTGGTTTAAAACAGCATAAAATTTCGTATTATATTACAAATACATCCTTGAAAAAATTCTGAACCATTTTATTATTTTCACGTGAAAAACAAATTTAACAGAAATAATAAAAATTGTTTTCAAAAGAATCTGATACCTACCTATCTATTAACGTAAAAGGGTGGAGTTCCAAAACAATACAAAAAAAACCTTCGTACAAAATGGAAGGTCAGTTGTTTTTAATTATGAGATACAATACAGTTGAAATTATTGTACCCATTTAAAATTAAATAATCCATTTGTTTATTCGGTCATTTTTTATTAACGCGTGGTTAATTTTACGTCGCGATAAAATCTCTTAAAAGAGGCCGCAAAAACATTTTCATTGGAGTACATAATTATAAACACAGTGGTTTTAAAAGTAGACTGTATTGACGTATTAGGATAAATAGGGGCTCTCTTTAAAGAGGGTCGCTGAATTTCAAAAAAATCAATGTATATCTTAAAATGACGCAGCTTGTGGAAAATTTGAACTGTTATTTATCTATTTATACGAGTAGGTATATGTTGATTTTTTTAGTCCATACGTATACAAAATAACCCCAAGAAGGGAACCAGACTGCATCGAGAAGCTTGTTGTGATGGGCAGCGTGGAGGGACGGAGATCTCGTGGTCGCTCACCGACCAGATGGAGCGATTTGGTTGGAAGTCCACAATGGGGTCTTTGGTGACTGGTGCTCTGCGTTCAGCCCAAAACAGATTGGCATGGAGGCGGGCCATACGTGTGGCGACAGACTACAGCCGCTATCCTCATTCATGAGGAAAAGGACGAATGAGATACAAAATAAGTCGCGATTAAGTAGGCTCGCACCCGAACGTCCCGCACCCAAGTGTCTGTCGCCCCGAAGTGTCCCGCACCAGTGTCTGTCGCACCAAAGTGTCCCTTTCCGTATAATGTGTTTGTTTATACGTATACTATCGTACCTACCGAGATTCCTAGAGGCGTTAGGTTGCTTTATTAGTCGGAAAACATTAATTGACTAACAAGCGATTTCGCTTACACTTTTTTTTCATTAATTCATTTAAAAGACTTCATATTATTTTCTTTGTACCATATCTGAGTATTTAGAAGCTACTTGTTTTCGTAGAAAACCCGCTCATTAGTCTGATTAGACGAAGCAGAATATCTTCTTGGAAACAAATTGTCAAATACCTACTCTAACCTATTAAGCCAAAATTCAACAGAAAGATTTGTTCATTTTTATGATTTCTTAATGAAATATGATTAACCTAAAGAACGGAGGATAACTACGAATTCTGAGTTTTTATATTGCAAAAACGAATGGTTAAGATGATTCACTTTTTACTTCCATTGGGCTGAGTATATTTACATTGGCTGGCGCACCTGCAAAATACAGACTAACAAAAGTCTCAGATAGATATGTGGGACAGAATTTTAACTTATCCAAAAAACTGTCACCGCATATAGAGTATCTCGTCGAATTATCTTTTTATGCTACTGAAGAAATGCTAAATGAAAGATATATCACTGAGCATGGGTTATTTTCTAATGTTTAATTATTCTTCTGTTATGCCTTCTTCCCCCCTTAGCGCTTTTGTCCCGCTTCTATCGGGGTTCGCTTTGACCATGATCCTGGAATTGGCGAGTCTGGTCATTACATTGAAGCGACTGCCATCTGACCTTCGTAACCCGTAGAAAGGGGAACCAGACAAATTCTTCTGTTATGTGCCTATTTATATTTATAATCTATGAGATTAGGAGTAATGTCATCATATATAAGACATGCGTGCGACCGATCATGACGTATGCTGTGGAAACGCGAACAGAAATTATACAAACCAAGGTGCTCCTAAGTACAACGGAAATGAAGGTTCTAAGGTCAATCACTGGAAAAATTCTGCAAGATCGTGTTCGCAATGTTGATATAAAGAAAACATATGGAATAGAGGACATCGTTTGGTGGAGTAGATCCAGAAAAAGACATCGATGGGACCACATAGCCAGAATGGACAGTGATAGACTTGCGTGTATAGCAGCAAATGAAATATCTTCTGGTCGCTTTCTACACGGATGATTACCTAAGAGATGGAAGGATAGTTGAGCTTTATAGACCAACAGGTTTACTAAATGAAGAAGGAAAAAATGACTACGAGTGCATTGTTTGAGAGCCTATTGAGGATAAGCCAATACAATACATGAAAGTTGAGACTTCAAACAGTATCAACGATGATTTATCCGACATGTATGTAGGATCGATAATTTTAAATTTGAGAAACCCTGTTTTATAACAACACTCTGAAATAACCAACTGCAAGCCTCTCTCTTTCTTTCTCATTCACTCCTACTTTTTTTTCTCTTTCACTCTCACTATTTTACTCTTTCACCCGCAGTCTTCCTCTCTGGAGATCCGGTATATAATTTAATGAGATTGTCTGTAAAAACGATAATTACTAAAAGCAAAACAAATAATGCGGACTATTTGTGAGAATAAATGACGCCATATTGTCACATTATCTCTTATCATTTATATGTTTTATAAATCAACTCGACACGTTTTGTAGGTAATTCACACAATTTCAAATAATGAACAAAAAAAAAGAGCACATCTGTATAGAAATGTTTACTGCTCGCATCATTTTTGGGTCAGACACATATTTTCAAATTATACTTTTATTATTACACATAAATAATTTCCGTGGATATAAAAAAACACGCGGAAAAATGTTTTAAGCCACCATTTTGAGAGAAAAACTACTTTTATCACGAAGGATATCTCGTGATAAAAATAGTGATGATTTAAACTGAGATTAAAAAAAGGTTTTTCCATACTAGGTAGGTACATTGCAAAAAATAATAATTTATTGACTTTTGAAAAACATCTAAGGGCACTATGATATTTACAAAAAACAACAAATATTTTCCAACTGTCAATTTGTTCAGGAGAACTTTGTTCTCTTAACATATCGACAATGTTTCAAGCTACGCGATACGCGAGATACGCGAGGATACGCGAGAATTGTATGCAGAGGTCTACTTTTTTCACGGCTTTTCCAACTTTGAAGTCAAAAAACACCAACTTAGAGGCTTCGCAGCATATATGTTCCATACACGGATTTACTCAGAATTCGGAGTAGAACATTTCGTGTGTCTGTGTGTGTGTGTGTGTGTCTGTGTGTGTGTGTGTGTGTGTGTGTGTGTGTGTGTGTGTGTGTGTGTGTGTGTGTGTCTGTGTGTCCCCCCCCCCTTATAACTTTTGATCCGCTCAATTTACAGAGCCTAAAATTTCAGAATAAATATTTGATAGAGTTGTAACACCAACAAGTATATTTGTAGTAGTAAAACAATACGTATGTATGTTCTGTATACATGGATTTACTCAGAATTCGGAGTAGAACATTTAGTGTGTCTGTGTGTGTGTTTCCCTTATAACTTTTGATCCGCTTAATGCACACAGCCTAAAATTTTAGAATATTTAGATAGATATATGTCTACAAAACTTATATAATCAGAATTTCGATTTATGTTTTAGTCAGGGGTTATCAACCTTTAAATTTTCGCTTTATTTTTCCATATACTTATCACAATAAACCATAAAAGCTAGAACGCTAAAAATTGGTATAAATATAGACAAATACAAAATATCAATTTTTTTATATCCCCTTGAGGTAATGAGGAGTAATATTATTAATATGGTTTCCAACTAATTGATGAATTTATCTTATCATGCAGTAATAATATTAAAATGAAATATTTGTATACATTTTCTTAATAATATATCTACAAAAAAACCCACACAGATTTAAATACAAAGAAAAAGTGTCGTTTTTTGTTATTAAATTTGTTTCAATTTCTGGTTTAAAACAGCATAAAATTTCGTATTATATTACAAATACATCCTTGAAAAAATTCTCAACCATTTTATTATTTTCACGTGAAAAACAAATTTAACAGAAATAATAAAAATTGTTTTCAAAAGAATCTGATACCTACCTATCTATTAACGTAAAAGGGTGGAGTTCCAAAACAATACAAAAAAAACCTTCGTACAAAATGGAAGGTCAGTTGTTTTTAATTATGAGATACAATACAGTTGAAATTATTGTACCCATTTAAAATTAAATAATCCATTTGTTTATTCGGTCATTTTTTATTAACGCGTGGTTAATTTTACGTCGCGATAAAATCTCTTAAAAGAGGCCGCAAAAACATTTTCATTGGAGTACATTATTATAAACACAGTGGTTTTAAAAGTAGACTGTATTGACGTATTAGGATAAATAGGGGCTCTCTTTAAAGGGGGTCGCTGAATTTTAAAAAAATCAATGTATATCTTAAAATGACGCAGTTTGTGGAAAATTTGAACTGTTATTTGTCTATTTATACGAGTAAGTATATGTTGATTTTTTTAGTCCATACGTATACAAAATAAGTCGCGATTAAGAAGGCTCGCACCCGAACGTCCCGCACCCAAGTGTCTGTCGCACCGAAGTGTCCCGCACCAGTGTCTGTCGCACCCAAGTGTCCCTTTCCGTATAATGTGTTTGTTTATACGTATACTATCGTACCTACCGAGATTCCTAGAGGCGTTAGGTTGCTTTATTAGTCGGAAAACATTAATTGACTAACAAGCGATTTCGCTTACACTTTTTTTTCATTAATTCATTTAAAAGACTTCATATTATTTTCTTTGTACCATATCTGAGTATTTAGAAGCTACTTGTTTTCGTAGAAAACCCGCTCATTAGTCTGATTAGACGAAGCAGAATATCTTCTTGGAAACAAATTGTCAAATACCTACTCTAACCTATTAAGCCAAAATTCAACAGAAAGATTTGTTCATTTTTATGATTTCTTAATGAAATATGATTAACCTAAAGAACGGAGGATAACTACGAATTCTGAGTTTTTATATTGCAAAAACGAATGGTTAAGATGATTCACTTTTTACTTCCATTGGGCTGAGTATATTTACATTGGCTGGCGCACCTGCAAAATACAGACTAACAAAAGTCTCAGATAGATATGTGGGACAGAATTTTAACTTATCCAAAAAACTGTCACCGCATATAGAGTATCTCGTCGAATTATCTTTTTATGCTACTGAAGAAATGCTAAATGAAAGATATATCACTGAGCATGGGTTATTTTCTAATGTTTAATTATTCTTCTGTTATGCCTTCTTCCCCCCTTAGCGCTTTTGTCCCGCTTCTATCGGGGTTCGCTTTGACCATGATCCTGGAATTGGCGAGTCTGGTCATTACATTGAAGCGACTGCCATCTGACCTTCGTAACCCGTAGAAAGGGGAACCAGACAAATTCTTCTGTTATGTGCCTATTTATATTTATAATCTATGAGATTAGGAGTAATGTCATCATATATAAGACATGCGTGCGACCGATCATGACGTATGCTGTGGAAACGCGAACAGAAATTATACAAACCAAGGTGCTCCTAAGTACAACGGAAATGAAGGTTCTAAGGTCAATCACTGGAAAAATTCTGCAAGATCGTGTTCGCAATGTTGATATAAAGAAAACATATGGAATAGAGGACATCGTTTGGTGGAGTAGATCCAGAAAAAGACATCGATGGGACCACATAGCCAGAATGGACAGTGATAGACTTGCGTGTATAGCAGCAAATGAAATATCTTCTGGTCGCTTTCTACACGGATGATTACCTAAGAGATGGAAGGATAGTTGAGCTTTATAGACCAACAGGTTTACTAAATGAAGAAGGAAAAAATGACTACGAGTGCATTGTTTGAGAGCCTATTGAGGATAAGCCAATACAATACATGAAAGTTGAGACTTCAAACAGTATCAACGATGATTTATCCGACATGTATGTAGGATCGATAATTTTAAATTTGAGAAACCCTGTTTTATAACAACACTCTGAAATAACCAACTGCAAGCCTCTCTCTTTCTTTCTCATTCACTCCTACTTTTTTTTCTCTTTCACTCTCACTATTTTACTCTTTCACCCGCAGTCTTCCTCTCTGGAGATCCGGTATATAATTTAATGAGATTGTCTGTAAAAACGATAATTACTAAAAGCAAAACAAATAATGCGGACTATTTGTGAGAATAAATGACGCCATATTGTCACATTATCTCTTATCATTTATATGTTTTATAAATCAACTCGACACGTTTTGTAGGTAATTCACACAATTTCAAATAATGAACAAAAAAAAAGAGCACATCTGTATAGAAATGTTTACTGCTCGCATCATTTTTGGGTCAGACACATATTTTCAAATTATACTTTTATTATTACACATAAATAATTTCCGTGGATATAAAAAAACACGCGGAAAAATGTTTTAAGCCACCATTTTGAGAGAAAAACTACTTTTATCACGAAGGATATCTCGTGATAAAAATAGTGATGATTTAAACTGAGATTAAAAAAAGGTTTTTCCATACTAGGTAGGTACATTGCAAAAAATAATAATTTATTGACTTTTGAAAAACATCTAAGGGCACTATGATATTTACAAAAAACAACAAATATTTTCCAACTGTCAATTTGTTCAGGAGAACTTTGTTCTCTTAACATATCGACAATGTTTCAAGCTACGCGATACGCGAGATACGCGAGGATACGCGAGAATTGTATGCAGAGGTCTACTTTTTTCACGGCTTTTCCAACTTTGAAGTCAAAAAACACCAACTTAGAGGCTTCGCAGCATATATGTTCCATACACGGATTTACTCAGAATTCGGAGTAGAACATTTCGTGTGTCTGTGTGTGTGTGTGTGTGTCTGTGTGTGTGTGTGTGTGTGTGTGTGTGTGTGTGTGTGTGTGTGTGTGTGTGTGTCTGTGTGTCCCCCCCCCCTTATAACTTTTGATCCGCTCAATTTACAGAGCCTAAAATTTCAGAATATATAAACAGTTACAGGCCTACAAAACTTTTATACTCGGAATTTTGAATTTTTGTTTCAGTCAGGGGTTATCAACTTTTGAATTTTTATTTTATTTTTCCCTATATCTCAGAAACCATAAAAGCTAGAACGCTGAAAATTGGTATAAACATAGACAAATACAAAATCTCAAATAAGTTTTTTCAAAAAAATTCCAGGGTTTCTCAAACATTTTTTATTAATAAAAGTATTTTTTTTATGATAAATTTATGAGTTTAACTGCCTATATTTCCATTTTTTTTTTAAATATCGAAAAAAGCCGAAACACCCCAACTAGATAATTTAATTTTATATAAAAAATATTAACATTATAGCAGTACATCTCAAATTTTTTTTAACAATTTTTATAAAAATTGAATTTAGTGACGACATCGCTTCATACAATTTGTATGGTAGTCACCTATACACAATATCAAAGAAGACTTAATAGTTTGATACTTCATCTCTAAACATACAATATACATATACCATCATGCTGTTTTCATATTCCGGGTAGGAAAAAAAGACTGACCTCCATACTATCCTATCTTGACTACCTAGGTACATGTGTTGTATAGAAAACTAAATATCATAAAATAATAAATAATTTGTATTTATGGGTTTGGTACTTATTCTTCAACTATACATACTATCGCTGTCGACAGTTGGATCTCATGTGTTACATGCAACTAGTATTATAAAAATCGAGTAGATTTACATTATTTTCAGTACGAATCTACGAAGGGTTGAATCAGCATTTTTTGGTTACAGTTATATGTCCGAAATAGTTCGGCCGATTCTCTCAAGAATATAATAATGTAGTTATGTATGTATATAGTGCGCCCCACTTTACTAGTTTATAGAGACAATACCTAGTGTGGGTTATTTCACACATAAAAGAAAATCTATAATATCCTTTTACGATTCCGTCCTTTCGGAAAACAATCCCGCCATTTTTATATTATTATCCCGTATTGCGACAATACTTATTCGAATGTCCTCCAGAAACGATGGCCATTTTAATGGGTAATACGTTGTAAATTGAATTTATCTTATAATACAAATCGAATAGCCGTAAAGCAATGTAATATTAAGATACTTTCTTTATATCTGAACAATGTCATTTCATATCGGCGATTTCACATATTTTCTAAGTCAGGCAGAAATATCTGATTGCCATACTTTACCTCTTCCAACACCAAATGAAATCACACCAACATTACCACGAAGTACACATTAAAATAAAACGCACTCTAGTTATTTTTCTTTATTTGAATAATAAATAATTTGCCATTTTGAGAAAGTTGGTATTTTTTTGTTTTTAAAAAAAGAATAAATATGTCATTGTAACAAGTACATATTTATTTATTTATTTATTCATACAAACATTGATGACATTACAATAATTATTGAATCTGCAATGCCCCAAGCAAGAGTCGCCTTCAACAAAAGATCAACAATTTTTGAATCCCCTAACATTTACATCAAAATTAGGAAATATTTGATCAAGACTCTTGTCTGGAGTGTACTACTATATGGCTGAGAAACATGGACCATCAGCCAACGCGAAGCGGGACGTCTGTCTGCGTTTGAGATGTGGTGCTGCAGATGCATAGCTAAAGTTCACTGGTCAGAAAACATCAGCAACGACGAGGTACTAAGTAGGGTTGGAGAGACAAGGCAAATTATGAAAAGAATTGCCCAACAGAGAACAACTTGGATAGGCCACAACATCCGGCACCCAGGCCTGCTTTTTGCCATCGTCGAAGGAATGATTGATGGGGGTAACTGTAGAGATCGCTCCAGAAACAACTATATAGACCAGATAATCGGTGACGTGCGCTGTAGTAGTTACAAAGAGATGAAGAGACTGGCGGACGATAGAGTTTAGTGGAAAGATCGAGTGTTTGGTGCAGACTAATCCTAAGATTGTGACCCAGAAGAGAGGATGCCCCACTAGGCAAAAAACCTGTGCCGGGGCCAATGCATCTCGAGACAGTGACACTGCATCAGTTGATGCCAACATCAATCGTATATGAAAAGAGATAATATAACAATCAACAATGGGAATAAAAAAAAAACATTTACAAAAATTGTTCTACAAAGTATTGACATGTAAAAATAATGATTGTCTATGTATAACAAATAAAAATTAAATTAAATATTTAGGAGTAATAATTGACAGTAACCTTAAATGGAAAACTCAAATAAATAATACTATAAACAGATTAAGAAAGCTTATTTACATATTTATCAACCTTAGAAATATTCTCAATTTAAAATTACTTAAAAATGTGTATTACGCTTTCGCCCATTCAATAATGCAATATGGCATTGTTGCATGGGGGGGGGGCGTATAAAACATCCATTTTGCCTCTAGAAATTACGCAAAGGTTGATAATAAAAATTATAAATAAAAAACCATCTGACTACCCAACTTTGCAACTATTTCGTGATTTTCAAGTCCCATCTTTTAAAAATATCTATAAAAAAAATGTGCTATTTCAAATACATAAGGACATTGGAAGGTCGCACCATGCCTTTGTACGTGTGGCGAGTGATAGACATAATATAGTGGGTCAACTGTGTACCCCATTAACACATACAAGTTTTGCACAGCACTACTACACGTACAATGGGGTGGTGTGGTTCAACCAACTTGAAACAGATTTAAGACTGGCAATTGAACATAATGATTTTAAAAAAAAATAAAGAATAAATCAAACTTATTATTTGACTGATATGTAAATTATATTAACTTCTTTTTGTATAGATAACAATTATGTATGTATAATATTTTGTGTATTCTGTATTAAATTGTCTCCTTTACACACGAGTGCTTGCACTCTAGTAAAGGGTAAATATGTTTTGTCTTACTGTGAATCTTTTCTATATAGTTTGTTTGTTTTATATTTTGTATATGTTATTGTAAACTTAATAAAATAAAAAAAATAAAAAATAATATATACATCCGTAATGTGATTTTTTTTTTTGCATAATAGGAGTATTTTATTATTATTATTATCCTCATACATTCCCTTAACTAAGCATAAATGATTGTGCTTTAGGTGAACGAAATCGGTCGCGACAGGATTCTAACTCTTGACCACTGTATTACTTACCCAGTGCGCTAACCACTCTGCCACCACCCATCCAATTAATTTTTAATTTTTTTATTTATAACAAAATACAGTAGGTAGAGTAGAAAAATATTGGTAGGTTAGGTATAAAATAATAATATAAACATTGGTAAATATATATAAAATGCTGATAAGTCATTGGCGTCTTACAAAGATTTATGTTTTTATATTTTTTCATTATTTGTATCCAAATACTTTTGTAAAATGTATTTAATGAATTATTTTATTTACACCTCATAACTTTATTGGTTTTGCAGTGAATTCTGGATTCTACTACGCATATCCTTGCATATTTAAATTGACATGGATTATTTTATTATTTATAAAAAGAATGAATATGTCCTTGTTACATGTACATATACATCCTCATACATAACCTTAATTAAGCATAAATACATACAATCTCGTTAGCATATTGGTCAAATACATACCTATACTTTTGATCAAATTTTGCATTAAGTATCAATTGTGTCTCTGAGGATGCTATATGTGAATCGCGACAGCGAATAGCGAAACTGTTTTTATTTCAATAAATGTAATTCTTATTTAAAATGCATTAAATTAGTTTTAAATCTATGTCATATCGTCCCTCTCCTGACTAACAGTCGTATCTGCAAAATGCAAATTGTTCAGGAGAGCGTTTTTAGTGTTTTGCGCGTGCATATTTTAATCTCTCCCAGCACACGGTGACACGGTGTAAATATATTTTAATATTTTATTTGTATTCTTATATTGTATATGAATCATTCTTATATTTATTAGAATCGTATTTGCACTTAGGTCTATTAGTGATATTTTATTTTCAGTAATTGGTAGACAGCAAATCACTAAGCTATTCCAAGATAACGGGAGGTGATACAGTCGAGACCTTTAGTGAGAACATGCACAGTACAACATATACATAAGTACACATTGGTGGTCCTAACTCGATTTTGCAAAAAAATTCTGATACGAATGTTAGTCAGGAGAGGGACGATATGACAGGCACGTGTAATCATTTTGTGTTTTTGGGTTTATTCATCCTAGATAATCATTAAGAAAAACATTTTTCATTAATCCTTGGTGCCGTGTTGGCATTACATAAAATAATTACTTTAGTTTCAAACGTATTTTTTTTTAATTTGTACATATAAAAAATGGACGATCTCTGGCAAAATTTGTTTGCATTAAGGAAAATACTCGGAAGTAATAGGACCGAAATCGTTAACGTCAAGGACATTCTGTATATAAATTAAAGTGTACAAGGATGATAGAGAATATCCCTTAAACCGACATGGATCCAGACACCAAGATTAATATTGGGGTCCTAACTCACTTATTTCGTTGGATATTCAGACCCAAAGACGAAGGACAAAATCATTTTTTATTTTATTTTCTCAGCATTATATTATTTGGCAAATTTTCTGGTTAAAGATGAAAAAGAGTGTATATAAATAATTAATTTCGTGCTTTATTTACTTACTAAAACATTATTTTATTAATAAAACTACAATTGTTTTCAATTCAAAGAGACGTTATTTAACTTCAAAAATAAAAGGCTATCATTACAATACTGTGATATCTGGTAGTTTTCAAGTACTCAGATATAGTAAATTAATACGCGCGTTTCACTTAGACACAATTTATTATAATTAACAGTAATTTGATATATTTACAGAGTGAAGTACAAATAATTAGTTATATATGAACCACAACGTGAGAGTATCATCGTTGATCAGAAAAAGCCTCGAACAAAACCCAGACATACCTTTATATTGAAACCCGAAGGTTTCCGAATAATCTATTCGTACAATCTCGTAACCCGCTATACACATTGCCTGATACAAGGCGCAACATCAATATATTACAAATACCATAAAATATATTTATTATTCTATCTTATCACAACATTTACCTACGTCACATTCCACTATATAACGAGATGGTTGTGGCCAACGCTATACTCTCACCACCAAGTCAATCCACAAAGTACTCAAATTTTGTGTGGAAATTATTCAGCTTTTTCATAATAATGAGTTTGTAAAATTATTTTATTACGAAAAGTTGATAGTTGTTCAATGCTATTACATGAGAGTGAAGTACTTTTTGAGCAATTTGAAAAAAAAATATAGTTTCCTGAGCATTGGGATCTTAGAAATATTTGACAGTAAAATTGAGAAGCACTGATCAGATATCCTACAAAATCTAACGGGGTTTAAGCGAGTGTTATATACATACATAAAATTGCAAAATTTGAAGACTCGAATGAGTAGTCTGTAATCGATACAGTATTCTTTACTCCCCACATTATCCCTTTGGGGCAGTGAGGAGTAAAATCATTTCCTTTGTAAGTTTTATTTTCATTGAAATTACAAAGCAACTGTACAAAAAAGGGTAATCTTCAACCGCGGTGTAATGGTAAGTCGTTTGACACATGTGTCAGCGTCCTCGGTTACATTTCCAACAAAAGATTAATTAACTTAATATTGTTTCTCACGAATTCCCATTACTGTTGCGTGCAAAATAATATATATATTTTACAATAAACTCGCCACTTAAAAAATGTTTATGATAATTTTGATTACTATCATCACAAGATCAATAATTCTGTTGACATAATGATTTGATGGAAAAGTAACGAAAAAAAATGAATAATTTTGTCTATATAACAAGTACATATGTATACGTCCTCATACATTCCCTAAATTAAGCATAAATGCTTGTGCTGTAGATTAACGAAATCAATCGTGGCAGGCTCGCGACCACTGGAATAAAAACCCAGGACGCTAGCCGCTATGCCACCACGCATCTAACATGTCCTTTTAATATTTATTTCTTTAGTTACGTTTATCTATCAGTGTGTTTGGTCTTTTTTTTTATAAAAGATATGTAATTAAACGAATAACGAAACTCATCAATATGTTTCTCAAGATACAACAGAGATTATAGATTATTCTACTTTATTCTTTCTGTTACATTCTTTAGCTCCCGTCTTTAATCTAAGGATTCTGAGATTGAGCTTGTGGATGATCCAATTTAGAGATTATTTGATATACGCTGCACTAGACTGGAAATACTCTGAATTTAATATACAGTTCTTTGTCTCCAAATTCTTCTATAAGTGGATGCAATACACTTTAAACTTTACAAACGGATATTAAATGTCGTTGTTCGTTTATTTTTGATGTTATTACTCTCACTACTATGGAATAGTAGAGAGTCATGATTTCACAATTACAAAGCATATTTTTTTAAATCAATTTCTCAATGGGCATACTTTGAGTTTCGTCGTGATGTCTTGCCGTTATCCGTAAGCCGAACACAAATATGAAAAATTGTGTCCTCTGTAGGTACAGCCCAAGGAGACCCTATCATAATAAAAGAAGTGTAGGGAGACCACAGAGGAGACTGACGATATTGTCGAACTGGTGGGACATGGGTGGCCCAGGATACAGAGAAATGGAAAACCCAGGAAGAGGCCTATATCCAGAAGTGGAGTGAAAGGGACTAAAAAGAAGAAGAAGAAGAAGTACAGCCCTAACTAAAAGGCATATGAGCTTCTTATTAATATCATATTTGAAGTGTACATTAACTTAGAGCTGATTAGTTTTCCATAGACAACGGTTAATCATATCAATTGTAAATAGGTTAATCAGGGGGGCAAATCTGGTCCAACCGGCGAAATCAAAACCCTCACGATTACCCATATCATGGATATAATTATTATATGGAGTTCTATAATTTCTTTAGATGTCATAGAACTCCATATGATAATTATATCAATGATATGGGTAATCACGAGGGTTTTGATTTCGCCGATTGGACCAGACTTGCCCCCCAGATTTACATAATTTTCACCCGAATCTTTTCAATACAGAGCAATAGATAACAATGTTTTGAATTGAGCATTTCAAAAATTATTACATTTTGAGTGATTTTTTTTTATTTAATTTTGAATAATCTAAAGTTTGGTGTTCGGTTCTGTCTGTCTTCCAGAAAAGAGATACGGCGTGATAGTACCTATATACTTATAATATGATTTAGTGACATCGCTTTTCTGCACGACAAATTTATTAGGCACATTAATTTGGTCATGCATACCAATTTCAGCGGTCTAATTCGTTAAAAATATAAAAGCAATTAATAATATTTGATGAAATCATCGAATACATATTTCAATCAAACGAAAATAGCTCTCTCATATTCATTAAATGCGTTTAGTGCTGAAATATCTGAGCGATACGACAAAATCCTTAATCATTTGTCTTCCCCACAAGACGTTTATAGAGTGTCGTGTGTGAGCTTCGAATAATTGTTAATAATGTATGCAATAAAACACGTCATCGCAATGGAAACGGTCGTAAAAGGATGATTAGTATGGTGTTAGATCGCTCCGGGCTGTTAATCACGACCGGTTCTGAACCCGCTCCGAGTTGTTAATCTTAACCGGGTTCGAACCCGACTCGGGGGCCGATCCCGACGACACGCACGACCGCAGGCCTGTCGTCGAACCCACAGTCCTCTCTCTCTCTCACTTTCTGTCTCTCGGACCGGAATATAAATTATCAAATAGGTCTAAGTCAACCAAGTTCAAAACTATAAATAGCGCCATTCGTGAATTGGACCATTCTAATTCGTATCCATTTTAATTAAAACTATCCTGATTATTCCTACTTGAAATATGTATATTGTTGTTTGTTGAAACATTATGAATACTCATAAAATCAATACAGAATTTTTCAGCACGTCCTTTGAAGTACCTACCTACAATCAGCAAGGCTATGTAATAGCCTAAGTCCGGATATTGCGTCATCTAACTCACTTCGTACTTTCAAGAAAAAACTAGAGGGAATATTTGAACACCTGATCGCGATTTCCTCTCCTTGTCCGTACCCCATCCTTTTTTTTGCTATGTAGTATTTTATTTTAATTGTTATCTTAGTGTAATATATACTTACTTTGTTCTTATTTTGCATGTACATTCACAGTTTTGTCATACGTTGTAATCTGGTTAGTTGAAAGAAATTACCTAATAGCAATAAGCCCGCCAGTGTGAAATATATATTTTTTATATATCATGTACAAAAAGATAAATAAATCAAGTAAATAGATAAAATCTTCGTTGATATTAGAAGGTTTTATGCTATTTTTATTTATTTGGAAAGCACGCTTTTGAACAAAAATATACTACTTGAGTAATTGTTTATATAATTAAACCCAGTTTTCTATTACTGCGAATTTTGTTTAAGAATGAATGAAAACTTTATCTAATAAACATACTTAAGACTATTAATAATTGAAGATTTCTGAGTAATTTAACAAACCACGTAATCTGGCTTCCAAGTAGACTTATAAAAATAGGTTTTTGAATCAGTGGATTTAAGAACTACCTAATTATAATCGGATCCTTATAATAATGGATTTAAGAACTTCCTAAAAAGATAGATTATCTACATGTATTTTTAGTTTCTAGCAAGATAAATGATTATTATATGAATTTTAATATATTCAAATAACAAACGAGAATTTTCAGAGTAGTACTACTCTGAATATGCTCGTCTAGAGCGAAAGTAGTTAGTCATTTAAATCACGTGGTAGAAAATTATAAATATTTTTTTTTAATATAGTATAATGTAATTCCATCAAGTATTGTCAATCGAAAATGTAACATATTGATGTTGCGCCTTTCAACAGGCAATCTGTACAGCAGTTTACGAGATTGAACAAACAGGAGATCGGCAATCTTCGGGAGTAGGGGAATTGATATAAAGGAATGTCTGGGGTAAGGCCGGCGGGTGGATTGATCGGGTATTGATCAATGAGTTGTGGTTCAATTATATACTAATATTGTACTTCACTCTTATAATATCTATTTACTGAAATTATTAAAAAACTTTGTATAAAGTTTACGCGTGTTTGTTATTTAAAAAATATCTGTTATCAAAAGTAACATATACCGAAGAAAAAGTAATCATATGAATTTTAATTATTTACAACAGACATAATTTTATTTTCTTCAAAGCTAAATTAAACAGCATTCTCGTCGAATATTTTGACGACTGATATAGCAAGGCCTTTTTTGCGAAAAAGTGTTTGATTCAACGAAATTGTTTTTGTTTGAAGCCCTATCATATTTATATGGAATGTCGAAAGCAGCTTTTTCGGCACATCAAATAGGTAAAAATAATGTTCAAACAAAAAAAATATAATCCATAAATAAGGAGATGTTATATTGACAGATCACCATCGGCAAAATTTGAGATTGAAGATACACCACGTGTTATTGCTGAGAGACTAAATTAATCAATCAAATTAATCAATCTAACATTATTAGATATCCAAATAAAATAGATCTCACTTATAGATCTCATAATATGGCTGATGCAATTGAGATATTAATAAAACCAGTAAGTTTATGTTGTTTTAATGGCTTTTTGAAAAGAATAGATAAATAAATTAAGATTTACCTGGTGGCCGTTAGGCGCAAAAAACAATGACTTAACGATTCAATAATTCTTATCGATCGTAAAGTCGGAAACGCCCGTCGAAAGCGATTAAGTAGTAGTATTTACTCGAAAAAAAGTCCAATTAATTTGAAAAGATTTCCGAAGAATAAAAAGATATACACAAAGGAAGAAGCAAAAAAAATAGACATAATACTGAATCGGAAAGAGAAAAATAAGTATCGCCTCCGTTGTTTGGGCATTTCCATTAAAAAGGGGAAAAAATTCCATGTCCCTTTATGTGCACATTATTTTAATCTTTTGTCTTTGCGAAAAGAAATACCTTTTTATTTTGTGACACTTCTCGTCGGATTTATTGCTCATAATGCTGAAAAGTTTTTACGTTGAATTTTTATTTTGCTCCTTTTAAAGGACGGGTTGATTTTATTTATGTACACCGGTGGAATTAATTTTATTAGTAGGATCCTTACATGTTCATTTTTTACTCAAATAATATATTGTTATAATAATAATAAATTTGGATGATTTATATAGCGCCGTTTTCGTGAATATCTCACCTCAAGGGCGCTGAAAATTGATTAAGATGTATCATTATGGCTTTGGTAAGATTTGCGAAAATGGTGTGTTTTGAGATTTTTTCTGAAGGTATTTTCAGTTTGTCTGAGGGTATTTGGGAGCTTATTCCATGCATTTGGTCCTGCCACAGCAAACGCACGATCGCCGAAATTAGTGGTATGCACCCTGTTTATTTCAAATAATTTTCCAACCATGGATGAAGATGCAGAACGAAGTGATGATTGTCTGTCGTTAATTGAAAGAGGAATGCAAAGTTCGGAGAGGTAAGTAGGAGCCATACCATGAAGTGCTTTGAAGATCATGAGACAGAGTTTATATTCAATCCTTTCAGGAACTTTAAGCCAATGGAGATGTATGTAACTAATAATGTAAGGATTTAATTATTTTTTTTGATATCCAATAAATAGGTACTTTCTTAAACCCTGCACAAGAAGCAAAACTATTGCATAATGTCAAATTTTGTCCAATTTTTCAGTGTTTCCAATTCAGAGGGGCAAGATTTGCGTAAAATGATTTCAAATACTTTTCCTCTCCTGGGAATCGAACCCGGAAATCCAAACGGCTTACGGTGGTCGACATTAAAAGTATTGGTGTTGTTAAAGTCTGAAATCAGAAAGGTATTGCCATTATAGTGGATAGATTTTTATAACAAAAACAATATTTTATTTTGTGTGGTATTCGTATGAATTGGTTATGGATGAAATAGACGTCAGTATATGAAAGAGATGGATGCATAGTATACCTAAATGGTGCGAAAATTAATATACGGCTCTATAGATGTACGGTGTTATTTTTTGGAGATTTCATTCCCATATATGAGGTAAAAAGTATCTCAGAGAATTTTACTGTGAACTACTCCCCAAATCAGAATATTACATTTTATTTTATTTTGCTTCTCGGGCAACTAACGGGTACTATGACAAATATAAATTTAGCATGCGCCCAATAACAAATTGCCAAACAAATTGAAAACACGATTGAAAGAACTGTATCTCCACTGGAATATGAATAATATTTATTTACAAGGAGTGTTCAAAGCATTGATGCACAATTGAATTAAGTACAAAATATAAAAAGGCACAGTAGTAAAGATAAAATTACAAAAAAAAACAAAGACAGTCAAAAAACTTTACAAACAAAGATTAATTTATATTTGTGCGTAGAAGAATATAAAGAAATGAAAGTTAAAGGGGAAAATATGATATGAATGAAGAATGTGACTTATTTGTTATTAATTTTGAATGACGTCAAGCCAAGAACATCTGTGACAGTATTGGGCAATCGATTCCACAACTGGTCCGCGTGAATTGTTAACGATTTTGTTGGTTTGTGGTGTCTCGGTACTATCATAACTTCCAGCATATATTTAAGTATATAAAATATAAGTATAATTTCATGTGTAGAATATAATCCAAGTACCTTTAGTTATACGAGTACATACCTATTCCAGATAATATAGGAAAGTTTTCGATTAGGTATAATGCTTATTCATTGATAAAGATCAGTAATATTCACCGAATAATCATCATTTACATTAAATGGATACTCATTAGTATCTTTGTTGGAGACTTATCAGATATCTAAAATACAATACATGGTTATGTAGTAGTTATGTCGATAAGTATATATCATTGATAGAATTATAATATACCAACATTCACTAATATCCTTAATGAGATTATGAGAATATAGCCACAAAATACAAAGGCTTGGAAGCATAAATACTTACGTATCCGACATCAACCGAAACAAAATGTTGTTAAAAAGTACTGTAAGCAATAGAATATTTTTCATGTTTACATTATATTTTCACATATTCTCTAAACTATTCCATTACTTTTGCTACAAGATAAAATAAATCGATCGAGGTAGGATTTGAATCCGGGTCAATTTGGTTGCTAATCTTACGCACTAGTGGTTCCGTCACCAACCAAACTATTTTAATTTTTCCGCGATACCAATCGCTCGAAACTTCTGCAATTATTATCAGTAAGAGTAATAAACAAATTAATATTATATTTTTATTGACAAATTTTTAATATCTCAATAGAGACGAAGTTGGGATATTATTAAAGATCCCGGAACTCAAGGCACATTCAGGGCTTACAGCCTGTCATTGTCTGGTTTACGTGATCACTTTATGCGCTTGCGCAACGATCACCAATTATGCCGTGTTATTGACTTCCCTTATCAATGTAATTTTTGAAAGTTCCAAATATTTGAATAATGTGTAACAATTCATTTGAAAATAATGCATTATTACTATTGCTATCTATGATGTAACGAAGATACCTTTTTTGTAACGCCATCTATTGAGAAATTGGTTTAATTGTAAACAATGAAAGCAACAGTCCTTATAAATGAGGTGACGGTGTCTCGCACAGATGTATCCCCTGAACTGCGCCAGAAATATTATTTCATTTTTGGCTTGTTTATCTACTTGTACCAATGTGTATATAAATCGAATATTTTTATAATTACATATATGCAAACATTGGATTTTTTTCCCTATCGGAAGTCAAATAATAGTTTAATCGATAAACTTTTAATATCTCAGTCGAGACGAAGTTGACGATATTTTATATTATTCCTTTTTTCGCCCTCTCTAACATCTAATCTGAAGGTATTTGAAATAAATATTAATGGATGAAGGTCGTATTAGGGTTTGTAGTAAAGAAGTTTTTATATCCAAGGTAAAAATTCCAGATCTATTGACACCTCTCTAAATAGATCCTGCATCAACATTTCTAGTGTTGGGGAGATCGAACTGAAACTATATTGTGCTTAAAAGTTACCTAGGAACTACCATACTCAAACTTGCCTAGGTAGGTACTAACAAAAAATATGCCGATTGTTTCTGATATCGAAACTGTTGTGTATATGAAAACATCTACAGATTGTGTTATATATTAATACTGGGTATAAACAAAAGTATTAAGTTAATGTGTAATTCATAAAGAACACGTTAACATTCTTCAAGAATGTCTACCCTTCGTTTGATCTCCGATAAATAACACATATAAGATTTATACGCCTTATTGTTTTTACCAAAGTAAAAGTAAGTTCTAGAACAGAAATTATTTCACTTTCTCTCGTAGTAGGTGGGTATGTACTATTTATAGTTTTGCTACTGACGATGAAAGTAATAAATTGTTATCTGTATCGAGAAAAATTTCCACAAGTAAATGTCGATATTTTTCACGCATCCTACATTTCACTAAACACAAAAACAAAATTTGAGAAAGTATTCGTTTTTATTAATTTACATATTGATTAAATAATAATCATGCCGTACCTACTCAGAGAAGCCATTATACTGTTGTCATATTTAGATTAGGAATATAAAATTACTACATACTTACCTCTTTTCTGAAATACCTAAACTTCTTTAAATATCGTAAAATGTAAGTGAACAAACTTTTACTAACATACGGTTCTGAGTGTTGGGTTCTTGCTAAAAAAGATATGGATGCGTTACTGGTTTTCGAAAGAAAAATTTTCGGTCCCCTCTGCGATCAAGGCACATGGAGAATCAGCGGACTTATTCTCCACTGCAAATCCGATCCCAATACGATCTGACTCGCTAAGAACCTAACTTTGGAATGGAGAATGAATGCTGTAGGAAGGTATGTTTTAATAGTAATAGTCGTTCATTTGAATGGACGCAGGCGACAGATTGGTAAGTTCTAAATGAAAATTAGAAATCGGGATTGGATTCGAGTTTCAAGAGTAAGGCTACTGGTACAAATACTAACTAGAGATCCTATTCAAGGAACCAAATATCGTCCAAACGATAAAAATATGGAAGATCCGCTAGTGAGGACACGTGCAATCGGGTGGACAATGACCAGACACCGAAAAGAATCCTCACAACACGTCCGAAGGGAAGAAGAGACGTGGGAAGGCTTACACTACGATGGATGGATGGAGTCGAGAGGAACCTTCAGATAGCCGGTGTGTGGAATTGGATAGAAAAGGCCATAGATAGGGCGCAATGGAGACGATTCCTTGAGGAGGCCAAGACCCATCCTGGGCTGTGGAGCCACTGATAATGATGAAGTGAACAAACTAGTAGCATTTTATCCATTTTTGTTTAAGCTGAAATAAACTTTGGCGAAGTTGTCCTTGGCAATTTTCCAACTATCGATTCGTTCAAGGGAATTTATTTCTCTTAATGAATCGACAGTATTAATCTAAGTCCCGTGTGAGAGAATTGTATGCAGTAGTAGACTTTTGCATGGTTTATCAACATTGGACACCAGAGTTTTTTTTTTTGAAATATAAAGTAATTTTTTTTTGAGAAATTTATGTGTTTAACTGCCTATATTTCCATTTTTTGTGTAGTATCGAAAAACGCCGAAACACCCCAACTAGATAATATAATTTACATAATAGTAGTTCAACTATAATAGTAGTAGCACAACTCCAACTTTTAAAAAAAATATATATTGTTTCATATAATTCATAAGGCAGTATACACAATATCTATCTGAATTCTCAATAGTTTGATACCTAATCTCCAAACATAGATATGCACATACTAACCATCAAGCATATTCGGGGTAGGAAAAAAGACTGACCTCCACAGCATCCTATTTTGACATATGTACATGTTTTGTATAGAAAACTAAAATCATGAAATATTCAATAATTTGGATTTAAGACTTCATAGTTTGGTATGTAATGTATTCTTCAAATAAAAATACTATCGTTATTGTCATTTGGATATCATGTGTTGCATGCTAATAGTTTTAATTAGATCTTTTTATTTTACATCGATGCCTTATTTGTAGGATTCGCTATGGGGATACGAAAAAGAAATGGTTTGTTATACTAAATTCTTAAGTGGTCATTTAATTATGAAATAAAAATAGGCACAAGTATATTTATTCTATTGCTTGGCCATATTTTTCTCTTACAAGTATCTACAGATATTGAAGGTAAAAAAAATATGAAATAATCGGAAAAGGTGAAAGCTAAGATAAATCTAATAAATTACACGTTGCAAATGGACACATAAATCATGCGATTGCCAAAAATGAAACTTAATATAGAAAAATAAAACCCCACCCGACAAATTGACCTGAGAGTTTTTGTTTTTTTTTTTCCGAAAAACCCTTTACCAATAAATATTAAAGATTAACGCCTTCTGCCCACGCGTAAACCTATCTAATTTTTCTTTATGTTCCTGATACATTCATACGGCACTCGGAATACTCAGACCTGCCCTTAAATGGAGTGAAAATATTTATGATGAGTATACCTTTTCTGTTTTCGAATTCGTTTAATATATTATATCCGAATATTCCCATCGTGAAAAATATAATATACGCCTACGCGAGGAATGATTTTTTATGTTCCAAATATTTGGATACTTCGTGAATGGCATGGTTGATTTTAAACCTCGGACCCAAGGCTGATCCCTGAGGGAACCCAGCGACAGGCAGAATGGGTGATTGAACGTTACAGAATATCTGGCAGATCATTTCGAAAACTTATTTATTTAGACAAATCAGTGTCAGGTCAAGTTTTGGATCTACAATTTTAATCATCGAATGATGAACTATTTTCGTAAAAGGATTTTCTGTTGCTAGTTTGGTTAAAACAAACCAGAATGAGTCATACCCATTTCAAACTTTTCAATAAGTATTGTGGGCGTAGATTACTTTCACAAAAATAAAAATCTTTCGTAATTGGCAACCGAATTAGCTTTATTTTATTTCAACCCAAAAAAGGTTTGTTGTTTCTTCTTTTTCTTCATGCCATATCAGGTACCCCCGACGTTGGCGATCACTGCTGAGAAGACAAATCTATCCGCCGCCGTCCGGAACAATTCGCCGATGTTTCTGATGCCGGTCCACTCACGAATGTTGCGGAGATATGACATCTGTTAGCGCCGATTGCCGATTGTAACTTAGGCTAAGAGAATAGTGGACTCTATTCTGCTTCCTTTCCTCTAGCGGTTTTGACCGCTAGAGGAAAGGAAGCAGTTGTGGAAGGATTTTGGCGGGAATTCAAAGGTATTTCAATATAACCATCATTCGATACCAAATACATCTGACGTCTTTTTATTCCTCGCCTTCCCTCTATTTGCCTCTTCATAATCAGTTGGAGCTGCCTGTACCTTTTGCCTCGCAAAACGGGAGCTAAATATGATACCTTTCGTCGCTTAATTGTGTCAACTAGCTCGCGCTCGACATTTGCTCTCCTGTACTTTATAGGTTGTTTGTACTTTATAGGTTGTTAATTAAGCTAACTTGTTCGAAGATAAATGGGTCAAGAGATAGTTAAGTGTCACAAAATTTACGACTGCTACAACGGATCCTAGAAATTCATTTCAAATCCCTTTGTCACATTATTGTTTCAAGCTGAAAGTAGGAAAACTGTAATTTATTATCAGATTTAAAAAAATATTAAATAATATGAATAATTTGATACATCAAAAAAGTACTGATAACATCTCAATAACATTCTGAATTACTTTAGTATCTATAGGATTATATTTTATTGGAAAGGCTTTTTTCCATTTGTATTAGGTGTGTTAACAGAATTATTGCAAGCTTAGAAGAATTTGTAATAGAACGATATAATATGACCGGGTAAGAAATGAAAACACAAACAAAGAATGCGATATGAAAGAGATGTAAATAATATAATGAAAATTAACACATTGAGGTGGTTTAGGCACTTAGTAAGAATGAATGAAGAACGCCTAACGAAGAAAATTTACAAAGCTAACAGGAACGGAATAAATAGTTGGGGGCGCCCAAGAAAATGATGACTACCCATGTGGACGATATTATAATGTAAGCAGCGTGAACAACAGATGAACACGCATGAGACGAGTGTCATAGAAACATATTCGGTTCTCTCAGCCAGTGAGGGACGTGGCGTGATGGTATGATAATCTTGTAAAGTAAAAAAGTCACAAGTGCTGCGAAAAATATGGTATATGATAATAATATCGAGGCTTGTAAGCCATTCTACAAATATACATCATAGAAATCTGGATATTCGGTATGTTTTACTGAAAAACTACTTTTCTAAAGTGGTTCATTGGTAAAATAACTTTATGGCATATGTATGCCTTATTATTCTTAGTGGCGTCACACGCTCAGGTCGTCCAAATCACAGAGTATTAACTATTAAAAGGAAGTACACATAGTGTTCAAGATGGTTAACAACAATCGAAGCTCTGTAAAGTGAAATGATTTTACCACTGATACTGTACCTTCACTATGTATGTATGTACAATACACTTAAAGCAACTCTAGGCGTAAGCTGTCGGCTATAGAACAATCCTGGATCATTCCTTCCCGGTATTTATTTCTAAAATCGTTAAGCAATTAACGCACGTGTAACCATACCCATTTCAGTTAATTTCTTTGATTACTGGACACTTAACTTGCACATCACATGGGCCGATCGTTAACACAGTAGGTATATATACTCACGAGTCAAATATACTCACGAGTCAAATTGAGTTTGTATCTTTCAAAGAGCAACGCAATCCGTTTTGTGTTTGTTTGTGGGACGGTTTGTACCTAAGTATATGATTAAAATTGTAGTGATGAAATAGGAAATTCTAACCGCAAGAGGGATTCAGAACAATTATGTACATATGTAGGGCTTCCATACGTCCTGTATGTAGGTACAGGACTATCATTCGACTATCACATCCAATATATTGTTCCTGTCCTATTTATCGACAAAAACAGGACAGAGGGAGAAGAAAAAAAATGTTTTCAAGTCTGACACTAAACGCTTAAACGGGAAGATATAATATTCAATCAGGATATGAAGACTCAGGATGTCTTTCCCGTGTTTTACACAACATTATGTCAACAGCCACTGATGTTTTGTCTGTTGATTCGATTGTGGTCAATGTATTCGAGCACTTCCACATTTGCACTGTGAGTTTTGTGAATATAACGTTGATGTAAACCAAATGCCTGGTTTGTCTTTTTATTTTGGGATTCAGGATGCTGCGTCACTAATTAGGTTGTAGCAAGATCAGGATGAATTTGGTAAGATGTTTTCCAACCTCCATTAGGAGCGGCACAAGTAGAAGTATTTAATGTAATCTGAACTATTATATAATGAGTGTAAACTTATGAATGCTAGGGAGCTTTACATATTGAAAGCACTGTGTAAATTTTACAGGTGCATTGATTTGGCACAGAGAACTCAGCAGGTGCGTTTCACTAGACTGGGAGCTTCTCTAAATTATCAGCCGATAATTGTTAAATCAACATTTGGACAAAGAAATCATATTTATCATACACCATTACTGTTTAACTTTCTTTCAAATAATATAAAAGCATTGAAAACGCTTGCTTTGTTCAAGAGCAATGTCAAGCAGCACATTTTAATTAAAACCTCTCCCATCAATTCATTTTTATTTTAATATTTTTATTTTTTTGGTGTGCTTTGAAGTGTATGGTCACCCTATACATGTCATGTTCTTTTGTGTTAGTTGTCTGTGTGTTGGTTGCATAGATATTATTGTCACAGTTATCTTCCTTGTGCCCAACTGCAGACAATACTGTAACATAGTATTTATTAAAAAAAAAAAAAATTTGACTTAGTGTTTGTTAATGTTTTGTTTGTTTTGTTATTCAATATTCTAAAATTATAATATTGTTCAAATTTCACTCGTTGTAAAGTCGCTCATCTCGATACAGGTTCAACCCTAGTGACATGATTGACTGTAATGTTTTTTTATGTACCGTTACAATTGTTGATAAAAATAAATAAAAAAATAAATAAAATCTAGAAGAAACGCTGCATTTCGTCGCTGGAGTTGTATGAACAGTCAAAATTGTGATAGCTTATGATATATTTTGTTAGCATATGACATTATTTACACTTGGTTCATAAACCCATCGATGTGTTTTGAACTTCAATAGTGTTTAGATGTCCCGTATTGGTAACTGGAAGGTATGGCAACCATATTTATACATATATACCTATTGTACAGTTTGTATACAACGATAATAACATAATACCAATAGTACGATACAATAATATAATATAGTACCAATAGAACAGTACTATAATATAATAGAAAATCGGAAAATCTAAATTCAGTAGTCACGTAACGAATCAACGCAGGAACACAATGCGAAACCAATAAATATACCGTGGAACACGCGACATGCCTTTCTAGTGATAACAAATAACAATATTCTGAATAGATATAGCTACTTTCCTACATTCAACTCTTCCATAAAATATTAATTTAGGAAATAAATATACGACCTCTGTTATTGTAATGACATAATAAAATAATACCGAACGGAATTTCAAGAATATTAATATCGGTTCGTCTCTAGGGGGGAGGGGGAACCCGACGATAATTTCTGCAGTTTTGGATTATAATGTTATAATCGTAAACATCGTGTATTCGAGTTACGACAAACACTAAATACTTAACAAAGTACCTACGCTTGTTCAAGGTTCGGGAGAGAATACTTAATTTAAGTTATAATTCAAAGGTCTTGTAATGTTTGTTATTCATAGTAATAACTGATGGTTTGTAACAGTTTACCTTAGCGCACATCAAAAAAAAATTATTAAACAACAGTTTTTTTTTTTAATTTTAACATCTACATAGAGATGAAGTTGGAATATCACAGGATAACCAGGAATTCAAAGCACCTACTGGGCTTACAAACTGTCATCGGCTGGTTTACATGATCACTTTATGCGCTTGCGCAACGTTCACCAACTATGCCTTCTTATTGAGTTCCCTCATCAATGCAACTTTGAAAGTTCTATTTATTTTAATAGTGAGAAACAGATCGTTCGAAAATAAGCTGTTTTTACTATCGTCATCTATGAAGTAACAAAGAAACCGTTTTGTAACGCCATCTATTGAGAGATTGTTTTTTTTATAAATAATGAAAGCAGCATTATACATGAGGTGGCAGTGTTCAGTGTACATGAGGTGACCCCTGAACTGCGCCAGAAATATTATTTCATTTTTGGATTGCTTAGATTGTATTCTAAAAGTTTTATGTGTGTCTGTGTGTTTCCTGTCTATTATGTGGTATGTTATCGATTATAGACTAAATTAGTCTGCTTATCATTTTTTTAACAGTCAAATATTTCAAAGTGACCCCAAGCTCGGGAAATTTTCATTTTCAAATTGCTCAAAAGGCACATCACTTTCATAAAATAGCATTTAGAATTATCAAGTTTAAAAATAAAATATTTAAATCAAAAATAATTCAACAAACTCATTTCAAAAAATGCTGAATTTTTTCCATAGAAAAAATTAATGCTTTGTGAAGTGACTCGGTAGTGAGGAGCATAGCGTTGGCCACAACCCACTCACAGCCAAAAATACACATATTTATTTATTTTTTTTATTTATTTTTATAAATAGTCAACAGCCATGTACATTTTTTTATATAAACAATTATATTTAAATTGAGTCAATTAAAAAGTATTATATATTCATAATAATTGTCTTTAATTAACACATATTATGTGTATACATGAAATAACATAAGAGAAAAAAATAACTTCTTATTCTTCTTTAGCCTCGCCATGTCCCGTTACACGGGGTCGTCTTTCCTAACCATGCAGCGCCAATAGTCTCTCTGCTGCGCATCCTCCTTTCTCAGACACAGCTTCTTCATGTCCCTTTGGACATTCGTCAGCCAGGTGGTTTGGGGCCTTCCCCTCCCCCTCCTATCAGTAGCTATGGAAAGGCATCTCTTCACCACGAGTTCATCCTCCCTTCTCATTATATGGCAAAACCATCTAAGTCTGGCCTCCGTTACCTTCTCAGATATAGGTGCCACTTTAAAGCTCCCCCTGACGTACTGATTTCGGACTTTGTCTTTTAGTGTGACTCCTCCCGACCATCGTAACATATCATCACTGAAGGGTCACATAAAAATCAATGGAGCATATGAAATGATGCGTGTATTTTACAGAAACAAATAATGTTTTTTTGTTTTGTAATCTAATACATAAAGGCAGCGTAGTGTATGAAGGATAAATAGAAAATTTTATTTGTGCATTTATATTTTCGATTCTCTTTATTTGTTTTCTTTCATTGTTGAACCTGCGTTCCTCCATAAAGGCAACATTAAAACACAATTATTTCCGTCTTCGGACGGAGGAGGCTTTTGTTAAAAATCTTGATAAGAATAGACACAACCAACGACAGCCGGGGCCTGTTTTTACGACCAACTACAAAGAAAATCATGAAATTATTTTCCGAAGAGAAGCAAAAATTGTTTGAACAAATATTATCTCGCGATAACAAAGGTTTATTGTGTTATACAAACCGATAGTATCTCTAAAACTGTACCAGAGACAGATATATTATTTTTCTTCAGTCTTGTCATTATTACATAGATTTCTATCGGAACAAAGAAGCTAATTCTAGTAATGTGCATAATCAACGTTATTGTCATAGAAAAAAAAGAGAAAAGATCTATTTAAAATGTAATATCACTTTACAAACCCGTAAAGATAGCAAAACTCAATGTTGACATAGATTTTTCGTTTGTTTTTCCAAACAAAAAAAAATTCCCCGATATTTTGAGAAAATACTAGTTTTTATTCGCATATTTTTTTTATGATACTACATAAAACAAAAGGACAAATCGTTTTAAATTAATAAAGTTTATGTTATGATATGAAATTTAACAAATATTTTATTTAATAATAATAGGTACATAGTATTTATTTTTAACAATACATAGTATTTATTTTATAACAAAACATATGTAGTTTTTCATTATATACGTTTTTATTGGAAATATATATATTTTTATATATACATGATAGTCTTACTGAAGATATTATGTTTGGTTTGATATGTAAGTGTATGATTATTCGTTTGTCCTGCAATTTTGCATCAAAATTTTTATACTTTAATTCGTTCATTGTCTTTCCTTTATTGGAAATAACGAAAAGTTCAATATGCACCTAAGCCAGAGGATAATGAAAATTTATGTGTGGTCTGTGTTGTTATATGGCTGTGAGACTTGGACGCTGAAGGTTAATAGCAAGAACAGGTCAGAACCTTTTGAGACGTACTAATATAGCAAAATGTTCAAAATCCCTTGAACAGATCTGGTTACGAACACAGAAGTTTTCTACAAGAAATATATACAGAGTTTTCTATACAGAGCATAATGAAAAAGTTACGAAAATTTTTCTTTATTAATATCCAAACTAGGTTTTTTTTTTCAAAATGATTGGTTTTGTAGTACCTAATGATGCAATATCAAATTTTTAAAATAGATACGCTGGCAGCCGGCTCCCCCTTAATTCATTCTTCAAAGACTTTGTGACACACACCTTTATATTTGATTTCTATTCTTTGTGAACGAAATAAATTAAACCTTGACCTCCAGCTTCTATTTTTATCGTTGAATTATTTTCTAATATACCTTGATTCTTTAATATACTCTTGTTTGTCGTCCTTTGTAATGGATCTACCCACTTCTGAGATCTTTTCTCTTTTTCCGTTCATTTTTTCGCATTCTCGTACCTTTTATAAACCGTGGATGCCATTCTGAGACAATGGACCGTTTCCCCAGCGTCAAAGCTTTAGAAATTATTGGACTCTGTGAGTTTCTATGACAAGGTCTAAAGATTTCTCTCCTGTTTCCTTTACCCATGAATTTTAAATTTTCTGTTTTCTCCTCTGCGATATTGGGGAGTTTATTTTCTTTGCCGAGATAAAAAAAGCACCGTCTTTGGGTTGGTTTTATTTGTGTAAATAAAAGTTTTTATGTGCGATACCTTGATTGTATCTTTAGAATCGTGTCGTTTACTTCAACCCTTCACCCTGCCACAAACCAACAACGTGTACGTCAGCCATGATTCCCGAGTCCTACAATAAACATACTTCATTTCAAAATTTACATATTCGTTTCTTCAATTTCCGCCAGTTTCCGGATTATTTGCTTGATCGAGTGCCACTTGATCTAGAATAAACATCTCTCCAACGAAAGTGGCCTTCGCACTTACAAGTTTTTTTTTTTTAGTTTAAACTTATTTATCGAAAGTAATGCAGTATTTCATTTCGTCACCTTTATGATTTGGGAACTTATATAATAGATCACGAATGCCAGTATAAGAAAAGATAGTACTAATATAAAAAATGGTCATTAACTTATTTTGATTTCACTTATTTTTCGGAATAAATACGTACTAAAAAATATATTTGTTTTGAAAAGTACGTCATTGATAATCACACAAATAAAATAGACTTAATTCGCTAAATCCAGTGTAAAGATTACCTGAAGATTGGATTAAATACGCTAAATCTAGTGACTGAAAACATGACATATCAAAACCGCCTAATGCACAATGAAGTAACATGTAAGTAAGGGTAACTATCGCGTGCTTTGAAAATGGTTTATAAGTGATTTAAATTATCGGAAACCCAAAATTTGTTGTTTTTTTTGCATTTTAAGAACAAACCTTACTTGATATGAAAAACTTTATCGGTCATTCACTTTGATATTATGCACTCTTTAAGCACATAAAAGATTTATTTCTCTCCGACACATAGTTATGGAGTAATTTAAAAAAAATGCCGTAAAAAAGAATATTTTAATATTTTTTTAAGGGAATAAGACTAAATTTTTAAATAGTGTGACGAACTTTCACGAGAGAAATGTTGAAAACACTTATGGTATATTTTTATAAACACCTTGTTTCACATATTTGAGGAATTTGATTTGAAATTGGGGTGTTTAGGTTTATATGGCCCCTTTACACAAAATTTTATTTCTCCTGTGAGTTTGTAATTTTTTATTTCCTAAACAGAAAACTGACAAACAATTTATTTTTGAAAAATTTAATTAACAATATTTAAAAACAACTTTTTTTCAAATCCGTTAATATTTCCAATTTGATTTTAAACCTCTTGCGCCCTTAATGATATAAGTTGATTGTTTTATTAAACGATCCAATCCTATAAATCAGATTAAGCGTGTTTGCACATCGTTTTTAATCAACTCAAAAATATTTACACTTAAAGCAATTTCGTAGCGCTTCAATTGATGAGGCCAATGTATATAATTTTATAAATGGATACTAAAAATTATTGATGACACTTCGATATTCTTAATAACAAAATTTTCATCATTCATTCTAAAATATTATTATCATAAGTCTGCTTCTACGCAGAATTCAATGAGCAACCATCCCATATACAGATTAATGTATGATAACTGATAAATGGAATTACATTTATCTTGCGGGTATAGAAATATTTTGTGCCGGGTAGAATATTTTTGGCAAAAACGTTAGGGTGTCCAGACGTTTGAACATAATTAATTTTCAATACTACTACTCTATAGCCTTACAACCCTTGACGGGTCTTAGCTGCCTCCAAGATCAGTCGCCACCCTCTTCTATCCAGAGCGGCAGTTCTCCAGTTCACACCGAGCACTCTGCAATCGGCTGTGACTCCATCCAGCCAGCGAAGCCAGCGATAATCATGATTATTAATTAAACACAACACCCGGCACCCAGGCCTGCTTTTTACTTTCGTCGAAGGAATGATTGATGGGGGTAACTGTAGAGGTCGCCCCAGAAACAACTATATAGACCAGATAATCGGTGATGTGCGCTGTAGCAGTTACAAAGAGATGAAGAGACTGGCGGACGAAAGAGATAAGTGGAGGGATCGAGTGTTTGGTGCAGACCAATCTTAGGATTGTGACCAAGAAGAGATTAATATTAAACACTTTGTTTAAAACATTCCTCGTACGGTGACGATATATTTATATGCATTTCAAAAAAAAATATAAATATAGTTCATTTTTACTAGAATCATTGCGACTATCCGAAATTATCTCGAGGGCTGCATTATGCTAATTATTTTTGCGGTGAGTTAATTACTATTTGGCAATATCTTACAAATACCCAGAGTTTCCAGCCGAGTGAAGTAAGAATTGCGTGAAAAATAATGTATAATTATGTAACTTAATAACGGACGTCTACACAGAAGCCAAACGACTTACTACAATGCCACGGCTGTCGGTATTTATATTAAAAAAATAAAGACAAAATATCTGTCAAATAATACTCTACACAGTCTTCATAATATAATGTCGCTAAAAAGTTGCTCAAAAGTAGTACTTCGTGACACCTACATGTCTATATTTATAATAAGACTAACTGGTTGTTTGGAAGAAGTCAAAACAGTATCCATTTTGTACATTTATTTTATTTTCTTTTGTAAAGAAAAGTAATTTAGGTTCGAGTTTTATTATTTTCAACTAAAAATAAAAGCGTTCAACAAGAATAATTTAAAAAGTTGTCCACCCTATTTTGGACGTAAGTATATTACACACAGTTACTTTACTACAGTCAATTTATCCTTCGTCATATTTTTGGATTTATATCACGTCCGGAAATAATCTTAAGAATAAATAAACAAACATTTCACCCTTAAAGAATGTATTTATTTTCACTTTTAAAAGCCAAACTTTGTATTTTATTAACGTGACCGTTCTCAATACGAGCCACGCTTTTACTGCAGTACCTTTGTATATGCTCATTGCAATCTCGAGCAATCAACAAAATCATATAAGTCAAAATATGCATAAAAACTATTTCTTTTTTTACGGGAATACACCTTGTTTATGATTAATATTCATTTGAAACAATATTGAAAAAATATGGAAATTGTTTTTGGTAAAATCTATGGAGTATCATCAAGAAATATCTATTAAAAAGTCAAATACAGTGATAACATAGTAAGTAGATAATATAAATCCTCCATAAAGTACGCAAATTCATGTGCAAAAATTAAAAATATAGGTGAACAAATTCAGTAATAAGATATTCAAAACCGCTAACTTAACGCACTAGCTGGATCCACATAAGCAAATACACCAAACAAATAAGCATGACAATGAATAGAAAAGAAAATAGAAAACAAAATGATATATTAAAAGTACGGGAACTAGAACCGACTGTGTTGAAAAACCTCAGACAAGGTGGTTGTCGTGTTTGTATGAGGGACGCGGGATTGTGACGAAAGGGGACTGACCTGTCTTCCGTCGCCGGTTTCCAGATGACACTCTCTTCATCTGCTGTCTTGAGGTTCGACGAGTCTTCTGACCTTCCAGGAGCAGCCCGGAAGGTACCAATTCAAATTGCCGTCGGGAATTTCACGATGCTTCGCGACCGGCAATATGCTCCAAAACTACGCTTCGCTGCGATAATCCACGAAATTACGTCACACGCACGACGTGTCGACCGGAGCTCATTTGGACGCAGACTGATTTCGATGCAGCCTTGACATGGTCAGGCCCGGATGGGTGGGGAAAGGAATAATGTGAGGAAAGGATTTGTTCCAACAGTTCCAACACTGAACAGTGGTCCATTGACAGAACACCAGGAGCAAGTCTAGTCAACAGGAAAATCAAAACCATCCATGTTTACCCATATTATGGATATGTTATCTTATGGAGATCTATAACATCTTATGATATGCAACGTCTTATGATACATGTTCTTTAGTTATAACCAGGAAAGTTTTGCAGTTCAGGCACCAAGAAGTCGTCTTAAATCTCCACATAACGCTCTGAATTCAAATATAAACTTTGTATTTTATTTGTATTATATTTTGTATAAATATTGTAATGTAATTATCGTTAATGTATTTCTTTTTTATTTAGACAAAAAAAAAGATACAAGAGGCCTTCAAAAATTTTGACGTTTCCTCAAAGTCGAGAAATCTTTGGAACAAACTAATATATTTAACTAAAAACTACCACTCAGATGTAGATTTTTCCGAGAAATTTGTCTTAATTTGCCGTTAATGTTTTAAATAATATTCACTGATTTAAGTTTGGACACGAGATATTTTACAAGAAAATCTACCAAGTTTTTGTTTGGCAAAAGAAAACCTTGATCAGAAATAACATCTCACTTCAGCAATGAGATTCACCACCCATTCTGAATGTTACATTCATAAGTGAAACGAGACCTGCACATCTATCGCTGATTACCCCACGACGTGGGTTATGCCGTGATGATATGTACATATGTAGATAGACTGAAAACGTTCAAGTTCTATCAAAGTGATGAAAAGTCACATCTTTAAAATGAGGATTATTAAGTTTGGATAGTAGCGTGCACTGCGACATATACGGCTATATTGTGCTCTACCTTACTTGTTAGGTTTCCGTCCCAAGTCCCAACCCTCTAAAGAAGCGCTCGGGGTCCGTAGGGGACATCATAGAAAGATTACCAGACCCTTGATTAGATGAAATAGTGGTTGGTAAACTCATTAGTCAATAAATCCAGATATTTACAGTACTATTGAAATTTCTTTTGAGAGACAAGTTTTTCGAACTGATTCTTCTCATATAGGTGGGTATATTATTATTAACTAAATTAAGATACCTACTCCTGAACTAAAGGTGGACAAAAAAAAGTGAAATGAAAACTCCGACGACGTAATATAAAGAATTTCTGGTGACTGAATGTAAAAGTCATTCATCATTCATTCATCGTCAGCCTGTGTTTGCCCACTGCAGGACATAGGCCTCCCCTCTCCTTCTCCACTCCTCCCGTTCCTGTGCGACTCCCATCCACTGTGGTCCAACAAATCTTTTTATGTCGTCCATCCATCTACATACATGTAAAAGACACATTAAATTAATTCCCTAAGGAAGTAGATAAAGAGATGGGGAGGTTTATGTTCAGCAGTGAACAGGAGTAACTGATATAGTAAGTAAAGTAAGAACTGGCCTTTGCTTTAAACATCTTCAATTTGATTGAGGTTCGTTGGCTGATATCGACCTCTTCCAAATTTTTTTATCCACTTTTTTTCGTCTATCTGCTTACGTTCATCCTCTCAATATGACAATCCATCTCAACATACATTTCTTCATCATTGATACTCCATTTCCTCTAATTCTTAATAATTAATTACACTTTTTGATATTCTGTTGAAAAGTCACACTCAAAGAGATTCGCCGAGCACTAAAATCGAGTTATTATATTAAAGATGATTTGAAAAAAATAATTGTAAACACTAATTCTTCATTTGATAAAATTAATGGATTTTTAATTAAAAATATAAAATAACCTGAGATGGGATTTTGCGTGCTGGTTTTCATATACCTAACTATAAATAATACACTACTTAATTCAGGATTAAATTTATGTAATTAAATTGATTTTACATAATTAATGTAACATAACAAAATATGTTCCATAATTATTATTCTGTTATTTTACCTAATTTGGGTATACTCAATTAAAACACGTTTCCCAGCCACACAACAACACCTTAGATTTAATTAATAAGACCCAACCAAAAACAAAAAAAGCTTTTTCATTCAGAAATAATTCTGGGATACAGCATGAGGTACTCAAGCTACCTACATACTTCTTCAATTAAATAGTAATTCTCGTACCTTATTTCAATACTTTTTCACATTTTACTTCTCTCAACAAGACTTTATTAAGGAGGCAACGGCAACCAACGCAACGTATGTAGGTACCTATTTTTTCAATTTGATATACCATCATTATATGTATATGGTTGGATCATTTATATAGCGCCGTTTTCGTGAAAACTCACCCCAAGGGCGCTTTGTAGCTATTAGTTTTTCATGTTAGTAAAAGCTTAAAATCTAGGTTATTGATCTTACATTAAATTAAAAACAAAAAACATAAAAATGATGTTTTCAATAGTATATTCTATTTAATTGAATCTAATGCCATGAAACGTTGAGAAGTGTCAAGGAGCAGTTAATTGCAGTGTTAATTAGTTGGTTTCATTACATTATATTCAAATTTGGGAGGTGTTATTGTGTGAAATATTAAACAGGTGTGTCTTAAGTTGTTTTTTAAACGTGTTTATATTGTCTATTTGTCTGAGTCGGTATGGAAGTTTATTCCATGAGGATGGACCAGCAACAGCGAATGCACGATCACCAAAGTTTGATTTGTGCACTCGGTTAACTTCGTTTATTTTACCGATTGCTGAGCTTTGGGCTGAACGGAGGGATTTTTGTCTGTTGTTTGAGGTGAGCGGAGTGCACATTTCGGATAGGTATTGCGGGGCCAGACCGTGTATTGCCTTGAATGTTGTTACGCATATCTTGTACTCTATCCTTTCAGGGCACTTGAGCCAGTGAAGATTTTTTAAGTGGTGAGAGATGTGAGAGTATTTAGAAGCACCCGTGATAACTCTAGCAGTGGTATTAAATACAGATTGGAGTTTTTTTATTTCTTGTTTTGGAAGATCAGCATATATGCTATTGCAGTAATCAAGTCTTGAAATAACATAAGCGTTGATGAGAGATTTAGTAGCGTCTATTGGAAGATTTCTGCGAATTGACTTGATTTTACGAAGATGATAAAATGCTGCTCTAGTTGTGCAATTTATTTGTTTTTTGAGTCAGGCTAGAGTCTAGGTGGACTCCAAGGAGTTTTACACTGGAATTAGAGACAATGTTTGATTGGTCTACTTTAAATTGTGATTTATCCAGAAGGTGTTGACGCCTTTTTGTGGCAGTCCAAAGAAATTCAGTTTTAGTCGGGTTCAACTTGAGTTTGTTTGATGACATCCAGTCATTTATATCTTGTATGCATTTGATTGTTTTGTCGTTTAAAGTCGCTGTCTTGTCTTTTAAGTCATTGTCTCTAATCAAATCGTTTTGACAAAAATAATTAAGATAGTCTAGGTATTAACAAAGAAAAATATGTCTTAATTTTTTGATAATATTCTGTATAAATTCATGTAGAAAAATTATGGCATGCCCCGATTTTCAACGTTTATCTTATATTTTTAATTAACTATAAGGCGTAGGACAATATATATTTTATTTATTAAAGAAGACAAAAATATCTGGAAAAATATGTCGTGATGTTGCATTAATGCTTCAGATTTAGTAAAGGAACCAAAAAACATTTAGTTTCCATTCAGCGCCATTGCGATATAAAAGTTTTTTTGGTTTATTTACTTAGCCTGACGCATTTATGCAACGTCACAACATATTTTTCCAGATATTTCGTTCTTCTTTAATTTAAAACATTTATATATTACTCTATACCTACCGTTTAGTTTTTTTTATGAATATGAGATAAATATCAGAAATCGGGGTATGCTTATTATTTTTCTACAAGAATATATATACAGAACATAATGAAAAAGTTAAGGAAAAATTTTCTTCATTAATATCCTAACTTAGTTTTTTTATGATTCATTTTGTAGTAACGATGCAATACTAAATTGAAAAAATTGGCACGTTGGCAGCAGTCGCCCCCTTAAACATGATAAACAATTTTTTCTTAAGCTGTTTGAGCTGTATACTGGACATTTTTTTTAAGGTATACCTTAATGCTTTTTAACTGTGCCCATTTCTACTCTATGCGTGCAACAAACATTTTCCATACAAACATTTTGAAAGATGATAACGTAAAGAAGAAATGAATCGTTCAATACACAAAACCTTTCAGTCCAGAGAAAAAAAGGATTACTGTGTGTTATCAATATATCAAAGCTGATGTTTTAGAAAAACAGCTAAAGCTGAATACAAAAATTGAGCATTGAGAAAAAAGTTTCGCTATAGTGAGATCTGAAACGTTGGCCAAAAACTGCGCATTAAAAACCATTGCCCTTAACATATGTATATGAGTGTGTTATTATTAATTCCCTCGTATTTTGAATCCCATATATGCAGATTCAATAAGATCAGAACCTATTTGAATCTTCATAATATATTGACACTAACAGATGTCAAACTATTTAAAAGAATGAAGGCTACCAGTTCCATAAAATAATAGATTATAGAGAAATGATAAAAAAATAAAAAAAGATTATTTACGATATAATATACTTGCATTCAGTTACATACCCCCCTAGCACCGAATTCCAGGAAGATGCTCGCTAATTGGACGCTAGGAGGCGTATGCATCCATTTGGTAGGGCGGCCGCTAGCCGCTATGCCGCCACACTCTCTTTAAAATCAAGAAGACGTAGTAAATGTTTAAACGAGACTTGAGAAATAATATCGCTTTGGTCCCGTTGCGGTATAAACCATGTACCTTCTGGGCTGTTATACAGATACGTCTCCACAAGAGCGTCTCACAGACTGGGCTATAAAGGACGATAATCGGCTCCGGTGCGATCCTTCCACCCTATTTATGTACAAAGTTTCGCCTCTCAGCATAATCATATATCTTTTCATTTCCTTCAGACCCCGACCGTCGTATAAAAATGTCTTCCATTTTTCAGGGACTTGTAAAACACATTTCACAACTTCCCTCTTGACCCCTATATCTCCACCCTTTCTCCTCTAAGCCGTCTCATCTCCATACTTCCCTTTCTGCAAATCTTTTTCCTTTGGGATTCCTCCAGTTTCTTACCTTGTAACTGTGTCATGTTTCAACTTCAATCAACTTCAAATTTATTCTCGTCATTCTGGTTTCCGTATTGCGAGGCATTTCGCACCTGTCTCTACATAAACTAATGTCACTCTCTCTCTCCCTGAAAGTTTTCCATTTTCAACGAAAATTCCTTTTATACTCTCAAACCTGTTTGACAACACAATAAATTATTCACGCTTAATGCACAAAATATGACTGATTTAACGCAGTGATTGTTTTTCTTTCTTAGGTACATGAAACTGGTAAAGAATCATTTTACAAAATATCATTGTTTGATATTTTTTATGAAAATTACATTTTTATCTATTTTGAAATTGATGTATGTATTTTTTCCGCTTGTTTTGTAATTGAGACGTATTTTCAAAGAGTTTATTTTTTAAAATCCATTTCATTATTTGATTTATTGTAAATAAAGCTTTTCAAAGACACGTCTTTGGAAACGTTTTCTAGACATTTTTCGTGACATCAATTTTTTTATTGTTCATTATAACTGTGCCAAAAATAACTACAAATTTCTCATTGGCACGTGACGAATTTGAATATTACTAAATAAATAGCGCAAATTATATATTCTCAATACAAATATTTAATTTCCAACATTTTAATAAAACTATAATAACCAAGTAAAATGAGTTTAAAAACAAAATTCGAAGTAGATACTAAAAACGGACACAAATAAATATTTACCTAATGAATATAAATGTTTATATGTTATATGAGTTTTTGTGGATCAATCAGTTTGATATCTGACTCTTGAGTTCAAGATCTTGGGTTTGATTCCCTATAAGTGTAGGTACAGTTTTAGTATGCAAATGAAGAAGATCGAAAACATCATTAGTCATAACAAGCGTAGAAATGAAGAATAAAAAAATATTTCACGTCAAGCCGTAGATTGTTTATATTCATACTGCCAATGTCAAACACATAATGCCAAACGCAGTTGTTTTATACATCTAACAAATTCAAATACAGAACATAAAACATTGTCTATTGTGACATAAATGGTACCTAATAAAACAATTACACTAAGGAAATTACCTATATGAAATACGAAATTGTTCAATTTTATCAAAATATCAAATGAATAAAGCTGATAACAGTTTTTAACGTTCATTGTCATTGGGAATACACAACTGGTCTCCCTAACTGGTCGGGAAGTAGTCTGGTCTGACTGGCTGGTTAGGTGTCCGACTGCTGATCCATAGGTCCCTGGTATGATTCCTGGTGGAGACACAGTTTTAATTGTGTTTTCAGTCTGGATTTGTGAGATGATTAATATCGAAAGTCTCCAGAATGTGGCAACTTGTTTTTGGGTACTTGTTGATATTTGACCAACTAGTATTAATCTAGCACTTAAAAATTTATTTTAAAAGAAGTGAAACATTCATCAATAATAGGTATTTTAGTCCAACTGTCGATTTGTTCAGGAGAACTTTGTTCTCTTAACATATCGACAATGTTTCAAGCCAGGATACGCGAGAATTGTATGGAGAGGTCTACTTTTTTCACGGCTTTTCCAACTTTGAAGTCAAAAAACACCAACTTAGAGGCTTCGCAGCATATATGTTCCATACACGGATTTACTCAGAATTCGGAGTAGAACATTTCGTGTGTCTGTGTGTCTGTGTGTCTGTGTGTGTGTGTGTCTGTGTGTGTGTCCGTCCCCCCCTTATAACTTTTGATCCGCTCAATTTACAGAGCCCAAAATTTCAGAATATATAAACAGTTATAGGCCTACAAAACTTTTATACTCAGAATTTTGAATTTTTGTTTCAGTCAGGGGTTATCAACTTTTGAATTTTTACTTTATTTTTCCATATATCTCAGAAACCATAAAAGCTAGAACGCTGAAAATTGGTATAAACATAGAAAAATACAAAATCTCAAATTAATTTTTTCAAAAAAATTCCAGGGTTTCTCAAACATTTTTTATTAAGAAAAATATTTTTTTTATGATAAATTTATGAGTTTAACTGCCTATATTTCCAAATATTTTAAAAATATCGAAAAAAACCGAAACACCCCAACTAGATAATTTAATTTTCTATAAAAAATATACAAGATGTATTAGCACATCTCAAACTTTTTTTAACAATTTTTATAAAAATTGAATTTAGTGACGACATTTCTTCATACAATTTGTATGGCAATCGCCTACACACAATATCTAAGAAAACCTAATTATTTGATACTAATCTCCAAACATACTTACATACCATCATGCTGTTTTCATATTCTGCGTAGGATCAAAGGACTGACCGCCATACTATCCTATCTTGACATACATATATAGGTTCAAGTGTTGTATAGAAAATCAAATATCTTAAAATATTAAATAATTTGTTTTTATGGGATTATAGTTTGGTACTTATTCTTCAACTATACATACTATCACTATCGACAGTTGGATCTCATGTGTTACATGCAACTAGTTTTAATGTTTTAACAAACGTTAGGTCATATAAAATATAAATAGTCAGTAAGTTTAGTTTGTCGATCGACAATTCTTGAGAGAACTCCATTGTTTGTAGAAATATAACAAATATAAAAAAAATCTTTGTATTATTACTATTGAAATTTTCAATAGAACTAATACCAAGTATTTTTTTATATTTGTAATATTTCTACATAGTCAGTTATATTTCTAACTCTTAGAACCTTGCAAACATAACCATAAGATAATTTATCGACAGATACAATATTAGCTTCCTATTTTAATTTCCATAGTGATAGTCTCTTACGGTATTTAATATATTTTATGTATGTATGTACATACGTTCTCTTGTTATCTCAATTACAATAACTTAACAAAGGTACTTACGCTACATAATCAATATACCAAAAAGGGTAAATCAGGCAGTTATGGTATCTTAGAAAAATAATCAAAGATGTGAATTTAAACCATTCTTTTAATTATTTTTTTGTTTCATAGAACTACGGATGTGCTCTTAATTAAATGTAATGACCACAACCCAATGTTCCATATTATCAATGACTGAAACAAAGATTACTAATATTATAACTCTCTCGAAATTTCCGGAACACAGCTAATCAATAATTTATATAATTTATTTTTAGTTATACTTATCTTTCTGTTTTATTCGTGTTTTCTTTGATTAATATTTTACTCACGTAAAAAATAAAGAATCAAAATGTTTAAATAAATGTCCTGGCTTAGATATTGGATAACGATATTGAATTTTAAATTCTTGAAATGTTATTTTATCCCCTTCTTTATATGTGATTCATATTTGTGTCCCATGTCAAATAATAAGTGAAATTCAAAGTATGTTAATTGTAAAAATTCAAATTGCGACCAATATATCAAATCAAAACAGATCGTAGTATTTGGAAAGAAAAATAACAAGTAATTCAAACTTTCATATTAATGATTTTTAGGAAAGGTGCCGAATCAGAACGAATTCATCCAAATTAAACAACCTACAGCAACAGATGTAATATCTAAATCACACATTTACCTTCTAATGCTTAATGTAGGTATATCGCTCACCTGAGTTTCTAACAACTTAAACAATATTGTGTTGTATTTATACCTCTAAATAAGAACTTACACAAATATAATATGTACAATAAAAACTTACGGATATTTTTATACGGCCTTCGAGCGGCTTTATTATCAAGTTTTAACTCTAAGCAGAAACCAAAATTTTTTGCTAAATATATAGCGAAACATCTGGTGTTGGTTGAAAAAATATTCACAATAACTTGAAGTATACAGTGCTGTTTTAAAAAAATTGTTATGACCGATTTTTTCTTGGTGGATATTTTAAATAAAACTCATAAAATATCAGATTTTTCACTGTAACTTTGATTGTATATATTTTTGATGTTAAACATACATACCATCACGCCATGTCCCTCACGGAGTGGGCAGAGAGAACCGAACGCCACATGTTTCTATCTTGACACACATTAATCGCCTCATTAACATTCATACATCGTCTTATACACGTTCGTCTGTTGTTCACGCTTCTTACATTTCCATCCTTCAGAATCGTTTACATGGTCGTGCCAACCTTTTCTTGGGCGCCCCCGACCTCTTATTCCATTCCTGTCAGCTTTGTATATTTTTTTCGTCATGCGTTCTTCATTCATTCTCCCCAAGTGGCCAAACCATCTCAATGTGTTAACTTTCATTCTGTTAATTACATCTTTCTTCATCTTACATTCTTTTCTTGTATCTTCATTTCGAACTCTGTCATACATCGTTCTGTTACAAATTCTTCTAAGCGATCTCATTTCAACTGCATTATTATTCAGCTTTCGTGCGACGTGCGACTTTAGCCATGTCCAGGTCTCACTTGCATACGTCAGGGTTGGCACTACGATTGCGTTCGGAATGGCAACTTTAGCATCTTTTGATATGTTGCGATCGTTCATAACTGGTCTAAGTGCTCCATTCACTCTGTTTCCTGCCATAACTCTTCTTTCAATATCCTTATCAGGCCGTCCATTCCGTTGGAACATAAGTACTACCCAGATAGACATACTCGTCGACTTGTTCAAGCCATTCACTCTCTACTTTTATTCGACACACTGTTCTGCTTTCACTATTTTCAAAGACCATTACCTTCGATTTGCTGGCATTCATTCTAAGTCCATTTTCTGTGCATCCTTCATATACCATACTTACAAAATACTGTAATTCTTCCATACTTTCTGCTAACAGTACTTTGTCGTCTGCATACATCAGATCACGTACTGTTACAGTACTCAGTTTCAAACCCTTACTTTCATACCTAAGGGCTCTTATGCACAAATCAATGTAGAGATTAAAGAGCCAAATAAATATTTTTATATCATAATGTTTTTGTTGACATAACGCAAGTTCGACGAAGAAGAATTGAAAAAAAACTGCAATTTTTTTTTAATATTTATTTTTTCCGTGTACTTAAGTATAGTACTACCCCAAAGGGATTAATTGGGTGTCATGAATTCGTTATTTTTAAGATTATTTTTTTAATGTAGATTATCAAATAGTATCATGCTGAGATTTTATTCCGAAAGTTTCATCACAATGCATATGCTATGTATTATGTGCTATGCACGACATGTTAATTCTACTTTAACGATTATAGATTAAAGTGCTCATTAGATTCTATTCAAATTTTGCAAATTTTAATAACTAGTACTCGATTAGACTCCATTAGAATTTGAAGGATCTGTGCCTCTGTATCTGATCAGTGCCTCTTAATTTTTTTGACTGTCAAATATTTCAAAGTGACCCCATAGTTAGGGAAACTTAAAAATGTTATTTTCAATTAGCTAAAAAGGCACATCGCTTTCATAAAACATACCCCCAAATGATTGTGTAGTCAGTTGTTTTCATTTTTATATATTTTTACATTTTTATACATTTTTAAATATTTTTACATTTTTATATATTTTTACATTTTTATATATTTTTAAAATTTATATATTTTTGTACATTTGATTTTTATTTTATTTCATTCAATAATGTAATACATAATCACATCTGGCAGCATTCTCTGATTCAGTGTGGCTAATTATGTAGGTAGTTATTAACACCATTCATTTTTATATTATTCTGTCAGTAATATCCTTATGTTCATGATATGTAGTATTTTTTTTTGAGTTTTTTTTGTTTATTTATTATTTGTTTTTAATGTATGTACTTTCGTGTTTAATTTACCTTTCTTATTTATTTTTATTTTTCTTTATATATCCTCTGCTATCGTTGATATGTCTAGATGTTTATAAATTGTATTTCTTTGGTTAATGCTGTGTCATGTAATATTTAATTATGTAAAGGGCTTTGAGCCGTGAATCAATAAATAAATAAATAAATAAATAAATAAAATGACATTGAAGAATTATCAAGTTTCAATAATAAATATTTAAATAAAAAATTATTTAACAAACACGTTTAATGAAAATGCCGAAAATTTTACATAGAAAAATTGAATGCTTTGCGGAGTGACTTGATAGTTTTTTTATTACAACAAGCTAGAGACATTCAGAACATAAATTAAACTCAAATTTTATTAAAATATTTCGGATACTACACTGAAAGTAAAAATTCCCTTAATAAATAAGAATAAAGATTTTTTTACGGCAAACTTATTATGAACTTTCAATATAATAATAATAATAATTTATGTATATAGCGCTGTTTGATTATTCAATATAATTTCAAGGGCGCACACAGTTTAGTTGTGCCGCTCTACGAAACAAAGCTAATAATAATAACGTATTAATAATAATAACCTATTACAAAAATCGGTAATAATTAATACATGTCGAATCGTTAAATATTTTGTAAACGTTAATATTCGGGAATCAGTTGGGTTGTTAGGTTGTATAGAGACCTCCTCAGAGCCTAATCCTTTGATATGTTAAGTATCTGGATGGGTGAACTATTCCCAATTGAAAGCTTGATGATGCGTTTGTTGCATTTTATTTTGCTCTTTTAAATAATTTACAATTTACGCATTGATCTACTTATTCTTTTGAGGAAGTGTATGATGGTAATAATTATAATTGAGTGTTATTATTCTCTCTATAAGTGCAAGAATAAACTCATATGTTTAAATTTTTTTTTGTTCATTATTTGTTTTTTTTCTAATATTATCTTTTGTATACTTTTATTTACATTTTTTGTTGTTGTTTGTAACAAAAATATAACAATTTAACTGTCACAATCCTTTTCCCATCCTTTTTTTTCTCTTCCCTTCCTTTCCCGTCACAGGCAAACAGTAAATCTTAGGTATATTTAAATTAATGATGTTTAAAATGTTTCATATTTAATATCTGTGGACATATGTAATTGGTCTGTTTGTTATTATTTTATAGTGTATTATTCTATTTTAGTGTTTTAAGACTGTATTTGTCCATAAATAAATAAATAAATAAAGCTGTTTTCAGTCCTTCAGTGAAAGTGCTTTTGCTTTGAGCACTGCGGTAACATCTGGAGGTAGTGCATTCCACTTAATTGGACCGCTCACACGCTTTGTTGACTCTGTTGTTACTCTGTGATCCAGGCGTGAGATGCCTACCAGATTTCTCTTTTCTCTGACACAGCTCTTGAATGTGTTGTGGTGCTAAATTTTTTAAAGCATTAAACACGGTCAAACGAATTTCGTAATCAACTCGCTCTGGACACTTCAACCAGTGTAATTCGTTTAGTAGAGGAGTTATGTGGCACCGTTTTTTAATTTTTTCACACCAAAAATAAGCCTTGCCGCTGCATTGAACACCATCTGTAATCTATCGAGTTGATAATAATAATAATAATAATAATAATGAACACTTCCTTGCACCCTGCGCAAGTGGCGAGTTTATTGCCATATGACAATTTCTTCCAACTTACCAGTGTTTCCAGCCCAGAAAAGCAATATTTGCTTCTTCTTCTTATTTTAGATCGTAGATCTGTTTTTTCGAGAAAGCTATTCCTGTGAAGCTGAGGTCCAGCTATCCTTCCACCTCTTCCGTGGTCTTCCGGGGAGGCGATGCCCTAGTGGGATTTCATTTGCCGCTATGGATGGGATTCGAGATGCGTCCATCCTGTTGACATGGTCCCTCCAAAATCTTCTCCTAGCTCTACTCCATCGTATGATGTCCTCGGTCTCACAGGTCCGCCTAATGTCGTCATTGCGAATTCTGTCCCTAAGTGTCTTCCCTGTGATAGCCCTTAAAACCTTCATTTCCAATGTTCGTAAGAGGCAATATTTGCGTGAGAAATAAATTTAAATAAATTTCTCCTCTGCTGGGAATCGAACCCAGGACGCTCGCACAGAAACCAAACGGCTTACCAACTGTGCTACGGCGGTACAGTTGGTAAGCCGTATACTTCGGCAATCCAGCATAAATGCCGTTGCAGTAATAAAGCCGAGAAATGACGAATGCTTTTTTTTTTTTTTTTAAAATGAATATGTTCTTGTTAAACAAGTACACATACATCTTCCTACGTTCCTGAAAATAAGCAAATAAATGCTTGTGCTTAGGTGAACGAAATCGGTCGAGGCAGGATTCGAACTCGCGACCACTGGATTACTAGCCTAGCGCGATAACCGCTCTGCCACCGACCCATCTAAACAGTTAATGATCGACGAAGTTTTTATTTTGTAGAATTCCATTATAAATTATGTCTATAATTAAAAGTAAACCACTTCTTGATTCTACATGAATTTTATTATATGCGATAGGCTTTTTTACACCTTGTTAGGGTATTTAAGCTAGTAATTATAGGCGTTTATAAGTGTTTTGTCTCATTCTTGGGTAAAATAAAAGTAGGAAATCTTATTTTTAAACCATTTTTACAGTTTACCTACAACAAACAGGTTGATAAGTTCAGATATCTGGGTGTCGACTTATGTGGTGACAGTAACCTTCCAGAAGAAATTGTGGGTCAAATTAACAAGGCTGCTTCTGTCTCAGGGTGCTTAAGGAATTCAATATGGAAAAACCCCGACATGAGACTTAAAAATAAAGTTAGAATTTATAAGACCTGTGTACGACAGTACGTAATAACAGGCCCTTAGGCCTAACATAAGAAGAAGAAGAAGAAGACCTACAAATACGGATATATTTTTTTTCACACCTTTATCACAAAGACTATTATGAGGACTACTTCTGCCCAACTAGGTAACCCTGTTCTAGGTCTAGCAGTTTACAATTTTACCAAGCCAAATATTTGACATTTTGGTTTTACATAGTTATGTATTTTTTTTTTAGTTAAATATGTATATGATTGATAATTCCGTTTATTACAAGTGCCAACAAAGGATAAAAGAAGAAGAAGAAAAAGGAGACAAAAAAACCAACGCGTCATCGAAGAAGAAGAAGGAGACATGTACCACTATGAGTATATTCGCGTTTCAACTGAAACAGCCCCGAGTGGATAATGAATTAAATTGAAACCATGACTTTGTTTCCATTTAAGCTAAACAACTTCTACCGAAGTATCCTATAAATAAAAATACGTTAAAATACCGAAAGATATTCCCACCGAGTGGAATATTCTTATCTTGTTTCCACGCTAACGAATTTGTAAAAATCATGTCCATTTTGTGTATAAATTTGCCAGCCATTAAAAAAAGACAATGAAACGAAAATTCTTTTGAGCCCCCGACCTTTATCTCGGCTAAGGAACCTTTTATTTTCTTCGGAATTAATGTATTTAAATGACCCAAGACAAAAAAGGAATCACAATCCTTTTTTAAGGCCCTTAAGGAAATAATAATTAAAACAAATGCTAATCCCGACTCGAGTTGGAATAATGAAAGCCGCCGTCGCTTCTTGTCATTCTCACGAAAATATGATTGTCATAACAAAGTTGAGACACTGATTGTTGAATTAATGTAGATTAGATATTTTCCATGAACTCTTTAATATCCAATAGATTTATGAATTTTATTTATTTTTCAACCTTTTTTGCTTACAATTATTACAAAAATAAATTAACAAGATATATGATATTTTTTTTATTACATATAATAAAAATGACATTTTATATAAGCAACATAACAAATTAATTGGGTTGGTTTGGACCTGTTCCGAGGTAGTAGACTAGTAACATAATATTAATTACTAAGTCATTGTAAGACTAGTTACATAATATTAATTACTAAGTCATTGTAAGAATAGTTACATAATATTAATTACTAAGTCATTGTAAGCTGTTATATAGAATGATTGTGTAGCCCATGGTCCACTTATTGAGTCATAATGTTAGTAGTTTTGTCGTGTATGTTGTTATGAATTGAGAATTTGCTGACAATAGTTGATCCCTTTGTTATATAACCATGTTTGTATTGTATGTATGTTGTTATGAATTGAGAATTTGCTGACAATAGTTGATCCCTTTGTTATATAACCATGTTTGTATTGTATGTATGTTGTTATGAATTGAGAATTTGCTGACAATAGTTGATCCCTTTGTTATATAACCATGTTTGTATTGTATGTATGTTGTTATGAATTGAGAATTTGCTGACAATAGTTGATCCCTTTGTTATATAACCATGTTTGTATTGTATGTATGTTGTTATGAATTGAGAATTTGCTGACAATAGTTGATCCCTTTGTTATATAACCATGTTTGTATTGTATGTATGTTGTTATGAATTGAGAATTTGCTGACAATAGTTGATCCCTTTGTTACATAACCATGTTTGTATTGTATGTATGTTGTTATGAATTGAGAATTTGTTGACAATAGTTGATCCCTTTGTTACATAACCATGTTTGTATTGTATGTATGTTGTTATGAATTGAGAATTTGTTGACAATAGTTGATCCCTTTGTTACATAACCATGTTTGTATTGTATGTATGTTTAAGTCTTGTATTTTCTAACAAATGTATGTTCTTTATATCTTTTGCAACTAAATTTAGGATCTTTGGAGCCAAGTATTGATAATGTCTTTGTCTGTATGTAGTGTTTGTCTGCGGAGTGATTAGTTGATATTTACTTTAACATTTTTTTTGAAAAACTTTTTCCAAACAAACTTTTTCTTTTTCTTTTCAAACTTTTTTTAACATCTCAATAGAGACGAAGTTGGAATATTATAGAAGAATCAGGAACTCGAGGCACCTACTGGTCTTACGACCTGTCATCGGCTGGTTCACGTGATCACTTTATGTGCTTGCGCAACGTTCACCAATTATGCCTTCTTATTGAGATCCCTTATCAATGCAAATTTTGATGGTTCTATGTATTTAAATTATGAGTGTAATATTCACCAAACATCTTGAACGAGCTTCCGGTTCCGCAGAGCGCAAATTTGTGTATTTTTGCTTCATTGATTTACGTGCAAATCACTCCCCTCCCCTTCTCGGCTAAAAGTTCAAGTTATTTGGCGACAACTTTAACTAATCACTTAGGTAAACAAGCCAAAAATTAAATTATATTTTTAGTGCAGTTCAGGGGTGACATCTATGCGAGAACACCGTCATTTCATTTATAAAAACTGTTTCTTCCATTGTTTACAAATAAATCAATCTCTCAATAGATGGTGTTACAAAAAGGTTTCTTCGTTACTTCATAGATGACAATAATAGTAATAATGTCTTATTTACATATCTTATCGATCGAATGGTCCGTCTCGCTGTATGACGATATTGCGCAAATCAAAGGGCTTCAGAGAGTGAAGATACGATCATGACTTACAATGTCGCTTTATCGGGTCGGTGAACGACCACTGGACCTTCTACCTTCCATGCTTTCCATTACGACAAGCTTCTCGAGGTTATCGGGAGCCCTTCTTGCAGTATGTCCAAAAGACTAAAATGCAATGTACGCAAATTGTCAACAGGCGATCCTCTATTCGTAGTTACATAGTTCATAATGTAAACACATTTGTTCTTCTAGCAGTCTATAGTATTCGCAGCATTCTCCGCCAATACCATATCCCATCAATCAATTCTATTTCTTGTATGGATCTATTTACCTATCATATCAAGGTATATACATAACTATCTACCATATATTAACGGTGATTGGTGCCGAATGTGTATATACTATTTGAATAGAACATTTTTTTAATTGCATTTAAGCAAACATTGGATATTTTTCCCTGTCGAAAGTCAAATGATATCTTTACTGACAAACTTTTTTACATCTCAATACAGACGAAATTGGAATAATATAGAAGAATCAGGCACTCAAGGCACCTACTGGACTTACGACCTGTCATCGGCTGGTTTACGTGATCACTTTATGCGCTTGTACAACGTTAAACAATTATACCTTCTTACTAGTATACCAGTGTCCTAAACAACCAACTCGTAAACAACCGTCGTAAACCAGCCGATGACAGATCGTAAGCCCTGTAGGTGCCTTGAGTTCCTGGTTCATCTCTAATACCCCAACTTTGTCTCTATTGAGATGTTAAAAAAAATGTCATTGTATGTAGGTATCTATTAATTTGTAACTTTGTAAATTTGCACACTTGCGGGCTTATTTTTGCCAAACTGCATTATTTCCAACCAATCAGAGTAATATACAATAAAGTAGTACTAAGTTAATCAAATGATAATTACAAAAAGAAAAAAAGATAACCGAAGAGAGAAAAAAGGTTGAAAAGATTGAATATAAAAACAATTTGAGGCACACGGCACCTAGCGACCACCCTGTCAGATGGATACATACTTCTCCTAGCGTCTAATCAGCGATCATCGATCTTTCTGGAATTTGGCGCTAGGGGGTATTTAACTGAACGCGCGGGCGACGCGACGCCCTAGTGCCAATCTCTCCTCTTTAGAGTAAAATGTTTTTTTATGTTTATTATTTGATATGTTTATTATTTAGTGAATTTATATTGTATGTTTGAAAGGTGGTAATTAATATCGTCAGTAATCTTTTATTGAACCTTGTATCTTTAATATAAAGTAAATTAAAGTAATTTGATCAAGCCAATAATTGCAAAAATTTTATTCATATTTTCAAATGGTTTAACATCTGCGAGTGTCAATATAATATGAAGATTCAGTTAGGTTCCGTTCTAATTGAATCGGCGAATATAACGGATTCAAAAACCGAGTAAACCTTAACAATAATTAAACGCTCACTTATGTTTAAGTTCATAGCAATGAAAGTAAAACTAGTTGCATGTAACACATGAGATCCAACTGTCGATAGCTATAGTATGTATACTATGTATAGTTGAAGAATAAGTACCAAACTATAAACCCATATATTATACAAAATATTAAATATTTTAAGATATTTGGTTTTCTATACAACACATGTACCTATATATGTTTGTCAAGATAGGATAGTATGGAGGTCAGTCCTTTGATCCTACCCAGAATATGAAAACAGCATGATGGTATGTATGTATGTTTGGAGATTAGTATAAAACTTTTGAGTCTTCTTAGATATTGTGTGTAGGCTACTGACATTCAAATTGTATGAAGCAATGTCGTCACTAAATTCATTTTTTATAAAAATTGTTAAAAAAAGAATTGAGATGTTCTAATACAATGCGAATATTTTTTATTGAAAATTAAATGATCTAGTTGGTGTGTTTCGGCTTTTTTTGATATTTTTAAAAAATTTGGAAATATAGGCAGTTAAACTCATAAATTTATCATAAAAAAAATATTTTTCTTAATAAAAAATGTTTGAGAAACCCTGGATTTTTTTTGAAAAAAAAAACCATTTGAGTTTTAGTATTTGTCTATGTTTATACCAATTTTCAGCGTTCTAGCTTTTATGGTTTCTGAGATATATGGAAAAATAAATCAAAAATTCAAAAGTTGATAACCCCTGACTGAAACAAAAATTCACCATTCTGAGTATAAAAGTTTTGTAGGCTTATAAGTGTTTATATATTTTGGAATTTAGGACTCTGTAAATTGAGCGGATCAAAAGTTATAAGGGGGGGATAGACAGATACACAGACACACAAAACTCACATAAAATGTTCTACTCCGAATTCTGAGTAAATCCATGTACTGGAACATATATACTGCGAGGCCTCTAGTTGGTGTTATTAGCATGCAAAAAGTCCACTACACCATACAAAATGTTCCTTGGTACACGCATCTTGGCTTAATAATGTCGATTCATTCAGAGAATTAAATTCTCATGAACGAATCGACAGTTGGATAAAAGGATCGGAATAGAAAGAAGCATTTGTGTATTATCTGATTTATTTTTTAGTTTTAGCCTTTTTTAATGTTAAGAGAGATATACGACGTAATATCAGGACTGAGTCTATTCCATAATCAAGCTGAAAGTTATTCAAATAAAAAGCTTAAAAATGCAGTACTATGAATAGATAAATAGAAATGGATATGAAATGGTATACGTTCAGCAGATCGAAATGCATCTATGCGGCCTTTTAGCTCTATGGGTAGGTACTATTACTACAATTTTCATTTAATCTTGCAAAAATTAATCAAAAACGCAGAGTACATTTTCCACTCAAACGCAATCCCTAGGTTTCTTATAATCTGTAAATTCTTTCATGGCTGGAGCGAGAATTCTGAATTTTATAAAAAAATACTTTGACCTTAATAAAAAATTTCATATTTTTTCAGGGATGATTTAACAAGTTTTTAATTCAAATTCTCATTATTCATCACTTTGAAGTTTCTTCATACTATAACAGATTTTATTAATGTCGCTTTTATATTTTCTAGACTACATATTTTACTCTATTAGAATATGCGCATCTTTACTTCCTGAAATAACTGGATTAATATTCAAAATTTGGAATTTAGAATTTTTAGGCCAAACGCCTGATTACTGGATTCAAATGACAGCAAGTTACATTTATAAAAAAAAAAATAACTATACTTTGTTAAAATCACATTGAACTTACGACCGGTCTCGAAACTAACCCTTCTCTCCTCAGGCAGATTTTCAACTAAGAATGTGAAGCTGTGCTTAAAATAAGACCATGGAATTGGTTGTTGGAGAGGTAATTAGAGGCGAGTCCTATGTGGAGTAGCTTTGATTGGTGAAAAGACTAAAAGGACACATAATATTTTATATAGTTATTTATTAAAAATATGTACATATTAAAAAAGCAGCTATACGATTAGATTATTAAGATTCACTTGTATAAAAAATCAATTGATTCAAATAGAAACATAATAAATAACCAAATAAATTTAACCTTCAGTTGATTCAGATAGTACTCTTAACCAGTAATATAACTTAATAATAATAAAACTCTTTTTCAACCAGTGTCGATTCAAATAGACATGATCTTTATAATTTATTTTTGAATGACTAAGCGTATAGAACACTTATAATTATTATTTGTTCTCTGGCAACTCTGATTTTATTTCGCTAAGTTTGCGGCACTTTTTCTCAGATAAATGTCAATAAACGAAACGGGTGTGCTATTTTGACTCATGTTTTTTTATTTTGTTTTTACAAAGTCACAAGTTTTGGTTTTAATTAGGCGCAGAACTCTTTTGTCAGACGTAGTTGTAAATTGTATAATTCTGTCATTAAGTCTTAAATCGATATTCTAAATGACGATTTTGCAGCTTTTAAAAGAAAACTTTATAATGTTGTGTGAAAAGAATTCTTTTTAACTTATATGTGGGTACGTATTAACTGTTTTTTTTCATTCCTTGGCTGGTTAATTGGTTATTTATTTTCATATTTATGTTTTTTATTAGATTATGTTTTATTTCAATCTTGTTTATTCTTCCTCCTGCTACAACTAATGTTCTTTTTCTTCATAAAGTATTTTATTGTTAACCATTTATGGAAACTTTGCTGGTTTATTTGATTATTATTTTGTACCATTACAATTTATTAATAAAACTGCATGTTTCCTTGATAAATAAATAAATAAATAAATAAAAAAGGAATATTATATTCTTAATTTTTATTGTTTTTTTTGGCATTTTATTTCAAATTTATGATAACATGTAATTTGTTTTGTGAATATTGAATAAATCAATGACAAAAATATTATTTACAATGTTTCAAATGACCCTTTCAGACCCAGTGTCATTTTTTTTCACTTTTTTTTTACAAAAAAATTAATATGTCCTTGTAAAACAAGTACATATACATCTTCCTACGTTCCCTAAAATAAGCAAATAAATGTTTGTGCTTAGGTGAACGAAATCGGTCGAGGCAGGATTCGAACTCGCGACCACTGGATTACTAACCCAGCGCTAACCGCTCTGCCACCGACCCATCACTATCCATGAAAAAAAAAATTTTTTCACTAAAATGTTTTCAAATGTTGTTAGAACACGTTTCCCTATGATATTTATTTTTTTTATCCAATAATATTAATTTGGGTGAAAAGGGGCTAAGAAAAGTTTATGTATTTCAGCTTTCACCAACACCAAAATAATGCACCACAACAGAGCTACATAATAATAATTATTTGTTTGCTCAAACTTGGGAGGCTGTGAGTAAGTATATATTATACATACAAACGGTATCTATTTTATCCGTTACATTTATACAGCGTTATCTTATGTCAGGGACTCTGCGGCGAATAACTAAAATCTTCCGTCGTAAGGAATTCCAAGGACTGTGGTACGAAGCAGTAACGAAATAACCATCCCCATCTCGGTTAATTTGTCTTGAGTGAGGATAGCAGAAGTAGGGAATCTCAAATCTCAATTACTTCACTTAATAAATGGCTTGTATTTAAAGCTACACGATCCAGTCTATGTAGTTGTTTCCTACAAACATATTTCATCCCAGAAGCAGCGACTCGTGTGAGGAAAAACAATGGTCGCAAAAATTAGTAATCATTTTGAATCCCCGCTTACGTCGGTTTCCAGTCTCAATACAATCCTTCCTATTTAAAATATGATTTACTAAATTTTCCAATTATAAGTTTTTGGTTTTATCTCGGGTTAAATTAATGGCGTTTTAACCGAACAAAAATGAAGTCATTAACATTTTATTAAAATACATCAATATTCTAAGGCTGGGTTGTTTCAACAAAAGTATCGGTAACAGTATAGTTATAATGTGTAATATAGTTATAATACTTTGATTTCATGAAATTGTCCAAAATTGTGTCGTTTGACGGCATTTGATTTCAATGAAACAACCAAAGGCATTGAACAATTTTTTGAAAGGTCCGCAAGATCACATATCTGGGTCACATAATGAGGGGGGAGAAGTATCACTTGCTCCAACTAATACTGAAGGGCAAGATAGAAGGTCACCGAGGGACTGGAAGGAGACAAATGTCCTGGCTGCGCAACATTAGGGAATAGATCGGCTTCAGGACCGTGGAACAGATATTCCGGGCAGCACAGGACAGAGAGGGATTTGCCAGAGTGATAGCCGACGTTGGGGGTTCCTGACATGGCACCGGAAGAAGAAGATGAAATTATAGTATTTTTATTATACTTTTACTTTAATCTTTGTTCGATAAACACAGCCTAAGACTAAAAAGAATATATGTATCCTTTTTATTTGGAATTTTTTATGGGCAATAATACAAGTAATTGTAACTTAATCAGCCCACCTTTGATTTCATGATACAAGTAGGTACTCTTTGCTGATAACAAAACAATGAATTATTCCTCTTTTATGTGGCTCCTGAAAAGGGTCCTGGACATAAAAAATATATCCACGGACCTGATCCTTATCAAATTATTATATGTGATAAGGCATAGGTGCAATGGAGAACTCTGAGCAGCGTTCGTGTTTTTTTACTCCTCACTTACCCAAGGGGATATAGTGGGAAGTTATGATTTCGCAATTTTTAAGGGTATTTTTTATTGCATATTATCAACTAGTATCATGCTGAGATTGTATTCTAAAAGTTTCATCACAATGTATCTGTGTGTGTGCTATGTGCTGTGTGCTGCTATATGCTATGTACGGCGTGTTTATTTTACTTTATCGATTAAAGACTACATAAAGTACTTACTTATTCGATTCTTTTCAAATTTTGCATATTTGTATATCTGATACTCACTTAGACTCCATTAGATTTTGAGCGATATCTGAATAGTACTTCTCATTTTTTTAACTATCAAATATTTCAAAGTGACCCCAAGCTCAGTACCTATATTAAAAATAAGAAATTTTTATTTTCAAATTGGTAAAAAGACACATCACTTTCATAAAATGGCATTGAAGAATTATCAACTTTTTTTAATAAAATATTTAAATAAAAAATAATTTAACAAACTCATTTCATGATAGTGCTGAATATTTTCCATACAATATTTGAATACTTTATAGAATGACTTGTTAGTAAAAAGTTTAGTGTTGGCCACAACGCACTTGTTTTGTCCTTAAAGAACATTGTGGTGTGCCTTGTTCGTCTGTTTGGTATGTTAAAGTTAATAATTTTCAGAAGGTCTGTAGTCAATATTGGAGTTTATCATGTCATTAAGAGGGTGACTGCTGCCAACGTACTTTTTTTCAATCTGAATTTGCATCATTACTACCAAACGAATCATTTTGAAAAAAATAATCTATTTAGTTTAGATATTAATAAAGAAAAATATACCTTAACTTTTTAACTATGTTCTGTATATATTCTTGTAGGAAAATAATAAGCATACCCCGATTTTTGACATTTATCTTAAATTTCTAAAAAACTATAAGGTACAGGGCATTTTATTTTTTTATAAATTAAAGAAGTTTAAAATATCTGGAAAAATACGTTGTAACGTTGCATTAATGCATCAGGTTAAGTTAATAAACCAAAAAAACTTTTATTTCGCAATGGCGCTGAATGGAAAATAAATGTTTTTTAGGTTTATTTACTAAACCTGAAGCATTAATGCAACTTCACATCATATTTTTCTAGATATTTTTGTCTCCTTTAATTAAAAAAAAAATAAGTTGAACTACGCCTTATATTTTATTAAAAATATAAGATAAACGTTGAAAATCGGGGTACGCCATTATTTTTCTTCAAGAATTTATACAGAATATTATCAAAAAGTAAAGATATATTTTTATTTATTAATACCCAAACTATCTAAATTTTTTTTTCAAAACGATTTGATAAGAAATAATGATGGTATATCAAATTGAAAAATAGGTACGTTGGCAACAGTCCCCCCCTTAAGGTACTAAATATTTTATTCGTGTTTTACAATAATTACTTTTGGATATTTTTCCTTTCTTAAAATTGTATGTTCATTTAATGAGTACAATTAAAAATAGTTATTTTTACTCCAACTCAAATGTGTATTTATTCAAAATCTATTTCAATATTATAAATAATATTTATAAAAAAAAAATCTTATTTAACTCTTATCTTTGATTTGTTTCGTTAAATTGACATATATATAATGAAATATTTTTTGGTTAACTTTAATTACCCATCAAAGATTTTTCATGTTTGAAAACTTACATTTAATCCAACTGACAAAACTAAAATTTTCCTATTTGGATGCTAACCTCCCCGCCTATTTTATATTTTGTAGGGAGATAAATCATCGAATAATAATGATAATATTAAGGAAAACACGTTCAACTAAATAGAACCAGAGTTAATAGAAATTTAATTTAGGAAGCTGCGTAAGAAATGTTTTTGGGGGTTGGTAATTCTTGAAAATGAATTATTATAAAAATTAAAGCGCGTGGGTAGAAAGACTTTCAACTACCCCTCAGAACCTTTCATGTTGGGTTCTCCCAACGACCGCAGAAGTCGATAGTTTACTCAGGTCTGTGAATTCGTATCAATTAAAATAACTTGTTTGTTCATTACCAAAACATCAAACTAATCGAAACATTTAATAAATCAAAGGTTTCAGCGATGGATCAATATTGTAAATAACTATGGTGAAGTCAACTTATGTACTTACTTCCACAAAGGTAATTTAGATGTGTGCCGACTTAAACGCTTCCTCAAAAACTGAGCAGATCAATTTAGATGGTGAGTCGAATTTTATGATATACCAATACCATAACATCACGCCATTTTTCTAATTGGGGTAGGAAGAGAGAACTAAACACCAGACTCTTATCTCTTGACATACATTTCTTGCTTCGTTCTCATACACGCTCTTATGTAATTCTTACTTCAAACATCCCCATCTTTCAAAATTTAATTAATGTGACCACTACTTTTCGTTCCTCTTTTGTCAGCCTTATATAATCTTCTTTTTTTATTTTTTTTTGTCAGGCGGTCATCATTTGAACTTTCACATCTTAATAAATAAAGCAATGATATTGTAAGTGTGTGTGTTTGTCTCACGCCTTCTGAAAAAATAAGAGCATCTAAAAATCTAATTTGAGTGCAAGCATGTACCAGTATACCTGACGCAGTGTCACGCTAAAAAAATGCGATAAATATGCTGAATTATTAAATATATTACAATAATTATTTTTTTCATAGAAAATTTTCTAAATCAAATCTGTCAAAAAGTGTACCTACTTTTTGCACGCAAATATCTGTTAATTTCAAATATTTAAATATTATAAACATTTTAAATACACGCGTGAGTGGATACTTATCGACGGTTCGACATATTTTTCTTTGCTCCGAAGTCCCTCACTCGGTAACTTTTCAGTGCGGTTTCCTCATTAAATATGTAAACGCGGGGGAAGTTGCCGAATGCAAACCACACTCTAACTTTCGTGTTCAACATCTACACTGTAAATTGAACCCAAAACTTCGGACCAGAAGTCAAATAACTTAACCATTGATTCATGATATATTGTTCGCACAACTCACAATATAATTTATCACCTCAAACATTTATTTTGTGAACTTACAACATAATACTACAATTTGTTTAGTTTATAAACGTTCTCTCCTTGAATCTCATTTTATAACAAATAACAAATCCTAGACATATATTTAAATCATAATTAAATATAGCATGTAAGGTAAAGCATTTTTTAACTGAGTAATTAAGGTACAAATTGATATAAAATGTCAGTAATAAAAATACGAAAATAGTTTTAATATATCAGTTTGGTATGCAGAGGAGAAATAAAATCAAGAACAAAAATTACAGGCATAACGATAAAATTATGTGGGCAATGTACAGCGTTTATAGTTTGACAAAATAACTTAAGATATAGGTACGATTCCATAAAAAGAAACAGGGGTTGTTATGTGCAAATATTTCGTAGAAAACCATCGCTAATCAACTGTCATATTTTTAATTTTAATTGTTTTACTTCAATCATATGTGTGAAATTAAACGTAGACAAAAAGTAGCATTATTGTATGCAATAGCAATAACATAATGCAGAAATTGCGGTTAGGTATTCACTCGTTAGCGTGAAAATTCTGTTCTTTTCATTTTATACAAATCCTAACTCTATAGTATTTCAGTGTAAGTATATAACTTAATCCATGCTCGTATATATAGATACAAAGCTTAGACCATTAATGTCGTAATCATAAATAAACTCGAAGCTTTGAGATTAATGTTAAATACGGATGCTTTTCCTACCTATGTTGGACGAACTGTTTTCAACAGTTTTAAAGTTAGGTCGGCACAAAGGATACATTTTCAAAGAAAAGGAAATATTATACACAATGATAATGGCAAAATATGGAGTCTTTTCATCATAAAGTAAATGATTGTTAAAATATGAACCATGTAAGCAAAATAAAAATGAAGTGGAATATGTAAAATAATTTAGTTATAATTTCTTAAAAAATATGTTAATTAAGAATGAATAAAAATATGGGTAAAATCGATCAGCAGAACTACTCACGAAGTTGATCCAGACTTTCGATTCAAATATCTTTATATTAAAATAAATTGATCAATTGTATTAATTTATCAAAAATACTAACGAAATTTTTACGATTTAACATAGATTGAGATTAAGGTAAAATTATGATCTAGTAATGATTTAAACAATTTTTAATATTAAGACAAAATATGCTCATTGAAATCATTCAAACAAAATAAAACATCAATCATAGTAATATTTAAAGATTAGCCTTTCTTACCTTATCGACTTTCATGATAGCAACTGTAACACCATAACATTCTGTGAAATTGTAATCGTAGCAACAACAATAAATTATTACTACCTACTAATTGTTTCAATATTATTATTTTTATGTGTATGTACAGTGACGTTTTTGACACTTTAATATAAAACAAGCTGTGGATTCGCTAAATTGGAGGGTAAACGAGTTTTTTTTTTGTTATTGATGTATTTTGTAAATATATTTTTTTATTCCTCTTAGTAAAACAGGCAATTTACGGAACCGTTACAACTGATAAAATGAAAAATAAATAAAAAACAATTACTTAATCTAAAAATCTAATACCTGTATACTATGGAAGCAAAATTAAAAAAATGAGAATCGAATAATCAGTATAACCATATGAAAAATATTTATTTGGTTTCTAATACATTTGCGGAACAGATGGAGATGACAAAAATATTTATGTTTGGAGAAAAATTTATGTGTATTTAAAAGTTTCTAGACCATACCACCGTATGATGTAACACAATATTTATACATGCCTGACCGGAGATAATAATTGAAAAATTCCAACATATATTCTTAATTAGCGGTTTATAATTAAAATTTTGATATGATTTATTGTTCTCGAGATCAGTTCAACTTATCATTTAATTTCCTTTATAATGTTTCATTTAAAATAAGTTTTGATCGGAGTAATTATTATTTTACAAAACTATCATATTGTACGTGTGAAACATCACCGATTTCTATAATTTAGATATCTGAATTATGTCCTAGCACCTAAACTTCATAATATGTTAAAACAAGACATACCAGAAATTTCAAGTATCTCATCAACTAATGCAAAAGAAATAATATTCAAATGGTTATTTAACAAAGGCAGAGAAGAGAGCGAAAGACTATTGCATATAGTGAAATGAACAAACAAATACATTGTACTATTAGACTACCTTACAGTAGGCACTAATAGATTAACACTATACTAAATAAAAATATATGTAATGGCACTCCGACACATGCATTGACCTAGTGGAGTGTCTTATCCTGAAATCATCTACAAAGTATAAACACGATAATGAGTCAGTGATTAGAATAAAAAACATAAACTTCAATTTTAAGTTCATTATAGTAATATATATTTTAAGTTATATTGTACATATATAATGTATTATTATATTTGTAAAAAAAAGGATTTATAATAAATAAAATAAATAAATGTCGAGAATATTTGTATAGGGTTTTGTATGAAGAAAATTGTCAAAATAAACATTCATAAAAAAATGTTTATCAAATAATTCTTGAATATTCCTACAGCGCTATCAAATCCCTACTTCCTTTCCTCGTTCTAATAATTAGTGTTTATTGTTGATTTTTTTTATAGCGTTACGCTTTTTGGGTTGTTTGTAAAAGACTACTTTAGGCTGGGTTTTGTCAACAAAAGTATCAGTAATAGTATAGTTTAAATACTTCATTCCACAGCAATACATTCCACAGCATTACATTTTAATGAAAGAACTAAAAGTATTGAACAATTTTATGAAATCAAAGTATTTTAACTATACTTTTACTTTAATCTTTGTTCGAGAAACACAGCCTTAGAGCAATTAACCCGCCATTGTCCAATTTCTGTGTACAAATTCGATACATAAATACACTCAAAAGTCCTTCGTGCAAATTTCCTCCAGAACTGTATAGTAAATTTAAATAAAAATGCAGCAAAAACCCTTTTCACTTCAATTTTGTTGCATTTCAAATAAATTATTTTTTTCCTTATATTTTTTCTAAAATATTGTTTGTATTAAAAATGAATGTTTGTAATTTTAAAAAGAAATAATTTCTTGTTATTGAACGCTAGATAGGATATCCTTATATTTATGTTATTGAACGATAGATAGGATATCAGTTTAAGGATTTTTTACAATATTACCAAGAAAGAGCAAGGAATGACAGAATACATTAGTTAGAAAGAGATGATACAACAATTAATATTCAGACACACACTGCAGACGTATTATCTCTCAGATAAGATATAGGTATTCTCTCTTTTTTTTGTTCCTAAAAATCACATTATAATTATCCCTTACACCAAATGACTGCGAAAGAGACGAACTTATATTAAGTGTGCGGAAACGCGAATCCCTTCTGCATGTTATTCAATGCTGTCACGAGCAAATGTGAACAAAAAGTACCAAAATGAATATTATATTTTAATCAGTCAAAGTAGTATATTTTTATAAGCTCGTGACGACACCGGCGTCCTCAAAAGGTAGATTTTGTAAATATGCTGATTTGACATATCGGCAACGTATTTCTCCCTCGTTTACACATAATAAAAATAACTATCGACTAATCCATATTGATTACCGAATAAATATGATATAATGATCCATTCAAATATTTAAAGGTAAATTAAAAAAACTTTATTTGTCAAATAGTTCCTAAATTCCTTCTATATCCTTTCGTAACCTCCTTTTCCTCATTGCTATGATCAGTGTTATTTTTATTATTCTTTTATTTTTAAACTCTCTTTTCATTTTTTTTCTCTTTGTAATTTTTTTTATATTTCTTACTCTTTTATGTTATTTTTTATCAATTTATTTCTCACTTCATCAGTACTGTACCAATTTAACTAAGAGACTTCACGTTGCTCGGGTTGGTTGGAAGAAATTGCCTTATGGCAATAAACCTGCCTTTGTACACATGTACATAAATTATATAAATAATAAATAAATATATCTGGTCGGTCTTTCACAGTTTTAGTTTTAATCGCACAAGATGGCATTTTGACTACGACAATACGTCCGAACACTACAACATATTGCATACAATTAATGTGCGGTAAGAATTAAGTGAGGCATGTGCCTTACTTTTTACTATTATAAATAGTATTAGCGTATCTGTTATTTTTATATATCATTGCTGCTTCTTCTTCTATCGTGTCGGCAGCGTCCTAAACTCCCTTCCCAGACCAGTAAGTCAGGATTGAGATGATCCTCCTAGTTGGTTCCTCCCACAACTCCCCTTCAGTGCACTTCGCCCCCACCAGAGGGCACTCCAACAGGTGTGCCATCGTCTGATCTTCACCGCAGTCACAAAGTCCATCTTGATTGCTTCCGACATTCACCATCTCGCCAAATTGTCCTCGCTCCTTCTACACCCCGTTCTTAGACTGTTCAGAGTTTTCCAGAGACACCATGGAGGGTTCTGCCCTGGGGGCAGGGACTCGGATGGTTCTTGGAGTGTGTGATTGCCTAGCCTTTCCTTTCAAAGCATCGAGCGTTCTGTGCTTGGGTTGTGGCTGTCTTTGGTGGAAGCTTTTCCTAGATTTAAGTCTTGGTGTTGGTGTTTCATGGCCGAAGAGCGGGTGTTTGGTGTTGTGCATTTGTCTTGATCGTTCCGTGTTGGTAGCCACTTCTCGTCTGATGTCTGGTGGGGCTATACCGCTTGTGAGATAAAGGGCGTTCAGAGGTGTAGGCTTTAAACATCCCGTTATGATTCTGCTCACCTGTTTCAGTACCACCTTTCTTTTTGGCATGAGCAGATCGATGCCACACAGGACAGGCGTATTTCCCAGCTGAGTAGCAGAGCGCCAGTCCACTGGTCCTTACTGTATGAGGGCAAGCTCCCCATCTCGTGCCCACTAACTATCTGAGGAAGCATTTTCGTGTGTTTAGCTTGGAATGAGTGCTGTAACAATGCTTTTTATAGGTTAATATCATTGCTTAAACCCAATAACATATTTTCGAGGTTTGATTAGCTACCTCGTGTCTTACCAGAATTATATAAATTATTAAACCCCAGTTTCAAAGGCAACTCAATGTTCGTTAGTTTTATATATTGTATATTTTTCATCTATTGAAATCGTAGACAAGAAAATATAACGTCTTGAAACAGAGAAAATAAGTTGAAACCGTAGAAAAGAAATGAAGCGTTATAATCTAACGAATCGATTGAAACGAGAACAAATCAGATAAAATCAAATAAAAGAAATGAAACTTTGTCTATGTAAATCTTATGAACTCTATATTTCAAAACTTCACACATACGATATAAAAAAATTTGTCGATTAGATTGATTTTTTAGTGTGGGCTCTAAAACAACCTACATTTGAAATAGATTTCAAAACCTTTGTCATCTACAATCGAAATATGTCCACCTAATTGAAATTCAATATCTACAATTCAATTTGAATATATCCCCGTGGTGACTGTGATTTTATGTTGCGCTTAAGTATTAAAACTTTTTTACTGTACTTTTTTGGGTATAATAATATGAATTTCGTAATACCTATTTCGATACTAAAAACTTTCTATTTCTTCTCCCTGGCTTCATTCCAACTCTCTGTGATATTCACCGCTATAGTCGGATCTTTCTTCGCAATTATTATACCTTCTTCTGGGGACATATAAACCAAAACAATCCAATTCGAAATCAAATTCCTCATATATATTAAACAGTGTTCTTCTAAAAAAAATTCCATAAGTATTTTCAAAATTTCTCTAATGAATGTTTGTCACTCAATTTTAAAATTCAGCATTTATCCCCCTAAAGAAATATTAAAAATATTATCCCTTTTAAAGCATTTTTTTTCTCTATAATTATGCGTCATGGGGAAAATAAATATATTTTGTGCTTAAAAAGTGCATAAAATCAAAGTGAATGTTCGTAATATAATATTCATATTCATAGGGATAAGCTAGTAAATGCCCTAACAAGTCTAAATAGGCCTATCGCACGTTATAAAATTCAAATTATAAATAAGACTCAGGAGGGAGGTGTTCATTACTGGACGAAGGAGGGCTGAATAAGAATAAGTAAAGAGATGTGACCAATACGATAGAAAATGTTAAAATTTAACCAAATAAAAATTAAGAGATAAAAAAATATAATTATACTTGATGTCCATAATTAAATGTAAACCACTTTTTGATTCTACATGAATATTATTACTTTTTTTTAACTTTTCTACGGACAATTCTTGGTAGAACTCTATTTCAAATTATAAATAAATTTGGTATGGTAAAATAAAACCAAAGTTTTCAGTTTTACTAATTTAATGACACTGACTAGTTTCAAAGTGTTTTGAAAATGGTCACTGGATGACCGAAACTAGTCAGTGTCATTAAAATAGTAGAACTGAAAACTTTGGTTTTATTTTACCATACAAAATTTATTTATAATTTGAAATGGAGTTCTACCAAGAATTGTCCGTAGAAGAAAAGTTAAAAAAAAGTAATAAAATTCATGTAGAATCAAAAAGTGGTTTACATTCAATTATGGACATCACGTATAATTATATTTTTTTATCTCTTAATTTTTATTTGGTTAAATTTTAACATTTTTTATCGTATTGGTCACATCTCTTTACTTATTCTTATTCAGCCCTCCTTCGTCCAGTAATGGACATACACCTCTCCCTGAGACCTCCACAGCTCCCTATTTTGGGCAGACCACATCCATCCGCCTCCAGCCACTCGTCTAACATCATCAGACCACCTTGTTTGAAGCCTTCCATCATTAATTTTGCCCGTTCTAGGTGGCCATTCTAGCACTTTCTTAGTCCATCTAGAATCTGTGGTTCGGGCGACATGCCCCTCCCAGTTACACTTCTGCGTGGCAACCTTTTGGACAATGTCGATTATTTTGGTTTTCTCTCTTATTCACAAGTTAGCTTTTCCTATCTCAAAATACCAAGCATCTCCTTCCCATGGCTCTTTGTATTACTGCTGAATTATGTAACATTTCGTTTGTAAACACAAGACTTTCACAGCCCTACGTCAGTAACAGGAAAACGTAAGCGTCAAAGACTTTCTTGGATATAATTGGCGTACTTCGGAGATTGAGAATGTAAGAGAGTTTACCAAAGGCGGCCCATGCTAGACCTCTTCTTCTTTTACTTGGTCTCATACTTCTTCTTCTTCGCCTTCACCTTTGTCCCATTTACTTGGGGTCGGCTCTCCTTATTCTATTTCGCCAAACTCGCCTGTCCTGTGCCAGATCAGGATTCTGCTCCCTCTATCGCAGATGCTTCTTAATGCACGACAGCCATGTGGCTGGTGGTCTGCCTGGTCTTCTCGCTGGAGTCTCGATGTCCAGGGTTTTATTTGATACGTCGGTCGTACCAAAATGTGGGCATACCATCTAAGACTATTTTCTACTATTTTTTCGTCTATTGAAGCCACTTTGAAACTACCGCGGATATGGACATTCCTCACTTTGTCAAACTTTGTCAGACCCCCAGCCCACCTTAGCATCTCTTTTTGGTGTTTCAGCTTTAGAGCCCAGCATTCCGAGCCATACGTCAATGCGGGTCTAACCACCGTCTTGTATACTTGTCCCTTGACTCTCATTGGCATTCTCTTGTCACACAGCACACCCGATAGGGACCTCCACCTCATCCAGCTGCTTTTTATTCGATGTGCGACATCTGTTTCAGGGTCGCTAAATGATGATATTTTGCTTCTCAAGTATTTAAAGGACGATGTTTGAGAGACGGAAATATCTTGTAAGTATAGTGTGTTGATGAATTGGTCACATACTGATAAACAATAATACCCTCTGAGGATAGTCAACATATGAAAATAGAGTAAAATTTAAAAGTGGACTGTTGTGTAGACTAAAAACGAATATTCCATAAAGTAACAATAATATTGTAACATACATAAAATATAGATTATTGAGAAAAGGGCAAAAAAATAATCGCCTACCTATATGATGGACAGATCAGATATAGTATGAGGAAACTCTCTGAATATAAATATGAAAATCAAAATTGTATATTAAAAAAACCTTTCGCGTACATCTATAGAAAAATAAATCTCATAAACCTTTCAATTGAGTGGCACTTCTGAAAATCGAAGTAATCATATAATATTATTACATTTAACCACAGACATTTTTTACAAATAATACATATATGAATACTTAAGGCCCTTGTCAAAGTATATGTGCTTGAGCAAACGGGATGTACACCAATATATACACTTATTACGTTATGATGTATGAAACACGAACAAATACTGTAAATCACCAAATATGTGATATTGATGTACAATATTTTTTCGTGTAAATAATCAAAAAATATTTTTTCTTATTTCATTAAAAAATTCGAAGAAAGTAAAAACAATACTCAATTGATTTTCGTATTTTCTACTTTTTAGCCTCCATTTTTTTTTGGTTGTTTACAATATACTCGTACAGTTGAAAAGGGTTTTTTTTAACTATTTTTACATGAAACGTATTTGATTATTTTAAAAAAACCCACTCAATAGAATAAAGATTAACCAAGGTAAAAATAATACATTCTTTTGAGGGTTCTGGAGAAAAGATTCTTAAAATATACTATTAAGCCTACTATAAACTCTAAAAAGCAATTAGTTATTTTATGTGATATCGTGATACCTAACTAGTTAATATTATTTTTGTATTTTTTATTAACTCATGGTATTTGTATGGGATTCTTCTTTTTCTCTTTGTAATCTGCATATTTACATTTACTTTTTATATGGTTATTATTTTTTATATGTACGTACTCTGATTTTGTATCTATAGTTATATTTTGTATGTATAGGTAGGTATTTATATATTTTTTACAATGTTTATTTTCTGTTTTATTTCAAACTTTTTTTCTAATGAAATTATGTTCTTTTTTTATGATTTAATTTATAACTTGATGCTTTTTCTTTCGATCTTTATGTTTTGTTGTACATATGTAATTGTCATGTTTATTATGCTATTATTTGTTTTTTGGAGATTACATACATTGTGTTGTACACCATAGTATTTGATGTTAACTTTGTTCACTATTATTTTTTTTGTTATTATTTATTTTCATATAATAACTATTTATTTTAATTATTCGATAGGTTGATGTGTTTCTATTCTGTATGTATTTATTATGTTTTAATATAATTTTATTTTGTATGCCTAAAAGTCTATTAAGCCGTTAATTAAAATGAATTAATTTGATCAATAAATAAATAAACTGAGTTGTAAAAAAACAATATTTTCATACCAACATGCCATCACGCCTTGTACCCCACGGGGATGCAGAGAGATTCGAATCCCACATTTTTCTATATCGTCTATATTCTAAAAGCTTGCCCTTGGAGATTGATAACAATATTACATATTTACAATGTGGTATTACATTATTTTAGTCAATTTTGTTATGTTTGACAACACCAGATATAATACCCAAATAATATATTAGTCAATACTAGACTCGTAAATTATATTGATACTTATGTCGACACTTGACACCAAACACAAGAGAGAGAAAGAAACAATAATATATGAATGATTAAAAGAGAAAGGTTAGGGTTTGTTCAATGCTGACCAAAGAGTATATAACATACGGATAATGCTGACTAAACAGCGTCGGCGACTGACACCAAGAAAATATGAGGGTATTTCGCTTAAGTTGAAAGGGAAAAAAAAATTATTTCAATGCAACGTTTTTTACCTTTTACAAAATGACCGTGTTATAGGTTGGTATCTAGTTCCGCATATTGTATACGACTTATGTATGTTCCATCAACAAGCAAAACGAGTTCTTAGAATAATTTATCATTAAAGTCACTATGGTGCATAGTATCTGGAAGTCCTTCAAATTTTTTGTTACCATCTCGTATGAAGTTTACAGTGAGTCGCCCAGGCGGTTCTTGAAGCAGGAGCGCTGGCTTCATTGTGTAGATAATTTAACACTAAAGCAAGTAAATTATTACAATGATTATTTTTGTGTGAGGGTGTGTGGGTATATGTGGTTTATGTTTACCACAACGTTTACGAATAACATGTTAATAGTAGGCGCGCAAGATATTAGCACTAAGCGGGATTTTTTTCATACACCCACCCACTCGCAACAGAGTCACTCGCTTCACTCAATCGCAGCACCCATTCACAGTGGACCTTCAACATATACGAACAAGTTGCTTCTCGAACTCCTTTATTAATACAGCAGCCCGACTGTGGAACGATCTTCCGAATTCTGTGTATCCACCTTCGTACATCCCGGGTCTTTTTAAAATCCGAATTAATAAACTCTTTTCTAGATTGCAAACCCCTCCCGACGCTACGTAGTGCGCTTCCTCGAAAGAGTAAAATGGACCCAAATCCTAATAGCTCAATAGCCTAAAAAAAACACACCATCATGCCGAGCCTCTATCCGGGTACGCAAAGAGAACCAAGCGCCATACTTGCGGATTTTTGATTAACATTTTAGAATGTTAAGCGCCCTTTTTAAGACAACCGCCCTGACTTCTTGTTCTATGATTTATCCGGTCCTGCTTCTTTACATTGACCCCTTTCAGTAATTTGTTCACGTGGTCATGCCATCTTTTTCTTTGACGACTCTGACTTTTTCTTCCATTCGTATCAGTTTTGTATATTTTCTTGGTCAGGCGTTCTCCATTCATACTTCCTGTGTGGTCAAATAATCTCGGAATTGATGTTGATTTTTAATATTATTAATATTTTTAGAGTTTACTTTGTGGCACATTTTCAACAATTTCATTTTCTTGGTCTTAGGTTTGCGTTGCGTTGCTGTGGTGGAAGGATTGCATTCCGGGCCACAACGTGGAGTGACGTACGTGGAAGTCACTAAACAGACTGAGGACGGGCGTTGGGAGAACGTTGGATAAACTGTCTACATGGGGCTTTCTGCAACAGAGAATACCAACGACATGTGACTGTGGAGAGCAGCAGACCACCACACATCTGTGCAGCTGCCCCTCAAGTCCAGTAAACTGCACCATGCACGATCTTATGGTGGGCAATGATAGTTTTATTGACGTTGCTAGGCACTGACAGAAGATTATTTAAATGCGTTGCTGACACGATATAAAAAGATGAATAATTTCATTCGTTGAATTAAGACATTATTATCCGCCCCGAGGAAGAAGCGGTCGTTTTGAACCCGGTCGTATCAAATAACTCAATTATGTCTAAGAACACAGTGAACAATTGTAATAGGTACCTATACAAAAAAATAAGAAATACAAATCCTATGCCTTTCTATGTTTCTGTATTTCAAAAGAATTCATATTTCCTTTTTTTGTGAAAATTAAATAAATAAATAATTAACACTTCTTTGCACCCTGCGCAAGTGGCCAAATTGTGTTATGGCAATAAACCCGCCTTTCAATACTTTCTCTAAAGCACTGAAAACAGCTGTAGAGCAACATAAGACCGAAATATTGGCGATCATGGATTAATTCTGATTCATTAACCGGCGCTATAAAAATATATTATTTTTATTTGTGCACGTTCTCGTTCATAAAATAATGAGATGATGAATCGGTGGTAGAGCATACCAACATAATAATAATAATAATAATAATAAACACTCCCTTACACCCTGCGCAAGCGGCGACTTTATTTGCGTATGGCAATTTCTTCCAACTAACCAGAGTTTCCAGCCCAGAGAAGCAATATTTGCGTGAGGAATAAATTTATTTAATTTCTCCTCTGCTGGGAATCGAAGCCAGGATGCCCGAACATAAACCGAACGGCTTACCAACTGTGACATCGCACTAGCTTAAATCCAATGATGGAGAATTCGAACCCCAACCTCGACCTATTTTGTTCGCCTATAGCACAAGCATTTATGCTTTTTTTAAGGAATGTATAATGATTTATATGTAATTTTAATAAAGACATATTATACATTCTTTTAAAAACGTACTATCCTTCATTAATGCTTTGATTAATGAATGTATAATGATGTTTATAATACCATTTATATTATTGTTTAGCTGTGAGGCACCGGCTTAGAATGGTGCTTCCACTCTTTTCTATTATTGTTTTCGAATGTCCCGTAAGAGCCGCATAATCTAAAATACAACAGGCAACAATAACATCTCGCATAGTTCAGCAATGAGGTTCACCAACCCACATTCTGAATGTAGTGCCTTTTTTGGTGAGACGAGACTGGTGTGTGGGTATAAACAGATGTGTTTTGCTCCTTTTTATAAGGCAATGCACACCCGCATACCTTCCACATATTGTGGGATATTCCCTGATAGTATGAATGAATGAATGTAATTTTAATAGAGACATATACATTCTTTAAAAAAACGTAGGTACTTTCCTTCGTTTAAAACACTAAAGGCCCGTATACTTTAGTCAGAATTCAGTTGAGTTGTTTAGCATGTCCATTGTACATTTATCATTGCTCTACGATTGATAGCTTGTCAGTTTGAATTAAGATTTATTTACAAAGATCCATAGCTAGCTACGTAGGCACCCGATACACAATTATTATTGGGTACCCGGCACAGTTCTTCGACGAACTGAAATATACGCCCAAAACATAATATCATTACGCTTAATCAAAATGGCGAATATTAATATAAAATGACAATAGATCGTGAAAATAAAAATAGATCTCTAACGAAATAGGTTGTTGCTATTGATCTCCACTTTTTAGGCCATAAACGCAACAATTGCTTGAGACATGATTGAAAGATTTTATTGTACTGGGAATTGAACGCAGAACCCCGGTACAAGAGCAAAGTGACTGTCCAATTTTGCAAATATTATTGCAACAAAATATATTTTTTTTTAAGAAGAAGAAAAACAAAAATTTTCAGAACTTCAAGTCGTGAGAATAAATCAAATTTAATAAAGGGCAAACAATGTATAAATTATTGTTTTTAATACATTTGTCAGAAAAATTTATTAAAAAAAATTAAATGATATGAACCATTAACGTAGGTAGGTATTATGTACCGCAAATCTGCATGTTTATTGAAGCAACAACTATTTTTCTCTGTGTCTGTGAATAATATAGGTAGGTATCTATATTATTCACAGACCAATAATCTATTTTTTTAATCTTTGATTGTACATTATTTTCGTGTTCCATACGATTTAATTAAAAGTTTGAATGAAGTACAAAAAAATGTACTGATTCAAAAATGCGAAATACGAATTCGGTTTGTCTATGAATTTTGACGCAATCAACCCAACAAAGATTTTTCGTAATTTTTCGAATTATATCGTTTGATGATATTTGATTTTTTTTAGTAAAATATTTTTTATTGTCGCTGAAAAAATAGCCTAACTAATCATGATCAATAAATATATAATATAACGCATCTGGGAGCCAAAATAAATAATAATTATTTATTATTTATTCTGCCTGAGTTAAGTAACAAGAAGCTCATTATATTATTCAATTAAAAATAAACAGTAAATCGTAAATATTATTTCAAATAACACAAATAATGAAAAACTAAAATTAAAAATTATTTTAAAGGGCAAATATTACCACACAAAAATATAGGTACCTACATACTTTGTTTTATAAAATAAATATTAAAGAATTAATTTCTTTGTGGTTTAAATTTCGTCCTTTGTAGGTGTTCACGTTAAATTGTCAAAATACATCGAGTGAAAATATCTTTTTGTAAGAAAATTGGACAAAAGACAAATGCAAACGTAATCAATTTAATATTTATATACAATCTTTATCAAAAAAAATATCTATGGGTACTTACATTGTATTTAAATCTTCTTTCCTTTAATTTCACATTCTACAGTTTTTTTTCATTCACTACAACAACAATAATCCTTAAAAACAGTCCAATGATTTCACACACTATACCAATGAAAGATTTTTCTCCAATACGACACAGTTTCAACTAATTAATATCCAAACAGCGACAAATCAAATGTTCAAAGTTCTGATCAATCGTTTTATCGAATCAAAGGTAATTATTTGAGTTTATCTGTCGCGTAACGTCGGTAAAAAGTTGTAACACTTTGTTCGAAAGGGGAAAAAAATACGCAGCAAAAGTTTTCACGAAGTACGGAATGTTATGTGCGCGCGGAGGAAACAAGTCCGAACGGCCGGTTCGCTATCACCGTACTAACTGTGGTTCTGCCCGGACTAACGACTACCAACGCCACCTATGTCGGTGTGAATTAAGTTGATACTCGCTTCGGCGCCGCGGTGCCACCGTGCAGGCGTTCCGACGCCCGACGTCAAAACTTTCAAAGCGTCCCCGGATTCAAAAGAGAGGAATATAACAAAAAAAAAACTTTGCGCTCTACAGCCGGAGCACTCTGCTGATACGGCCATGTTTATACGACGTTTAACCCGATCTTTTTTCTTCTCTTATACATCGTCAGCGATTTTAATTAATACTTCGATATCGGATTTCAAAATTCGTGAAATAGTTAAATAACTTGTTTTACTTTTGAACGTATTCCAGATATTGGAAATACGCATACAAATTCATATAAACAAAGGAAACTAACAAAGTAACCTTTTGCAATACTTTCATAGATATATCATTTAAAATGAAAGCGTTGATCAAATCGACTGATTAAAATCAAAACGTAATAATTCGAACTCAATTCCAGAAAAACACTCTATGTTAAGATATTTTAATTACATGAAAATTAAAATTAAACACATCTTCTGGCAATAAATTATCACGTTTTACAGTAGGTATGCCATTTTGATAGAAAATTAAATAAAATATATTTATATTTTTTAATACTCTTCTTGTAAAATTCCTTTTGAAACCCTTTTTTATGTTTTTATTGTGTGTAACGAAAAAACTACAAGACCTATGAAACAGATTTTTGCTTCAATCGAAAGAGAATATGCAAATTTTCCAGCTGAGTTTTTTTATCATTATAATATTTTAATTCCAATTATTGATATTTAAAAAAAACTCAAAATTTTACCCTTTTTCACGAAAAAATGTTATATATCACATATTATATGATATTTTTTGGTGTTTCATACATTAGAAGGTGATTAAGTGAGCATTTTTATTTACATCCGTATACCCAGGGTATACAAGGGCCTTAATTTTAAAATTATAAAAAAATATATCGAACAATGGGGTGGTGTGGTTCAATCAACTTTGCAAACAGATTTGTGACTGACAAACGAATAAAATGAATTCAAAAGAAAAATAAAATAAACATTCTAAATTTGACTGATTTTAAACTAAATTAACTTCTTTTTGTATAGATAATAATTAATATGTCCTTGTTAAACAAGTACATATACATCTTCCTACGTTCCCTAAAAAAAGCTAATAAATGCTAGTGCTTAGGTGAACGAAATCGGTCGAGACAGGATTCGAACTCGCGACCACTGGATTACTAGCCCAGCGCGCTAACCGCTCTGCCACCGACCCATCTGAATGTATTTACCCATCTGAATTATGTATTATAATATTTTGTCTTTTGTTTTTAATTGTCTCCTTTACACACGAGTGCTTGCACTTTGGTAAAAGGAAATATGTTTTTACTTACTGTGTATCTTTTTTATATTTTTTGGTATTTAATAAAATAAAAAAAATTAAAAAATACCACTTATTTATGAAATTGCTCACAATAAAAGAAACAATTTTATAGTTTAGGTTTCAACATTAATATGTATATATTATACAATTCACATGAATATCACCAGAAATATATTTTTTGCTTGTCATATTGCTGTACTGACAATATTTTTTTTATCTTATACAAATAATTCTATATAATAAAACATTGAAGTATCTTCCCGGGAAATGATTCTTCAGATATTTTAATCTAATCCAGCCTCAGGAAAATCAATATATCCGATCAAATAACATTAATTATACTTATATTAGATATATCCAATATTTATTTGAAAAGAAAAAAACATCTTCTTCTTCTGTTCGTTTAGTAGACTTGGTTGGTCGGTTCTTCAGAAACTATACCTCCTGGGATGACGAAGCCCAACTATCCTTCCATCTCTTGGGTAGTCTTCTGTGTAGGCGGCGACCAGAGGGGATTTCATTCGTTGCTATAAACGCAAGTCTATCACTGTCCATTCTGACTACGAGGTCCCTCTAAAGTCTTCTTCTGGATCTACTCCACCGAACGATGTCCTCTATTCCATGTAAAAAAATAATTGCATAAAACATACACGGTTTTACCATAATTGACGAATAACATAATCCTTGAGGGAAAGTCCCGTCAAACGGTGAAATCAAAACCCTCAGGATAACCCAAATCGTGGATATAATTATTTAACTATAATGTCTTAAGATATTATTAATAATAATCCACCACAGGAATTATTCCATTAAACTTATTCAGCAGTTTGGAAACCATCCAATTACCTAAATACACATAATAAGATTTAACTTTTTGATCGTCAGTTCTTGGTGGAATTCCATTTAAAATTAATTTATATTTTTAATGAATAAAAATAAAAACACTTGTTTCAAATTAATTCCACTATTTACTTAAGGACTACAACCTACGACCGGTTTCTTGTTAAGCACATTTTCAAGTAGTTGAAAACTATCCATGCAAAAAGCAGCCATATTAAACTCATGCTAACTGGTGAGGAAATTCCTACAAATCGATGACACTACATACCTTACTAACACATAAATACTACACATGGCACCAACACACAAAACACCACATTTTATACACTCATCAAGGATATCACTTGGCAGTATTGCTCGTGCAATCCTAAAATCCCACCAGGTGATAAACCTGAGGTATTAAAGAGCCCGAAATAAGAATAATAATAATTCACACTTCCTTGCACCCTGCGCAAGCGGCGAGTTTATTGCTGTATGGCAATTTATTCCAACTAACCAGTGTTTCCAGTCTGCTATGCTGGGAATCGAACCCAGGACGCCCGCATAGAAACCGAACAGCTTACCAACTGTGCCACGGCGGTCGGCATATGAACTCCATCTTATGATTATTATATCCTTGATATGGGTAATCGTGAGGGTTTTGATTTCACCATTTGACGGAACTTGTCCCGCTTCTCTCATCAAAATGATGTAATAAAATTAAATAACACTAGCCCCTTTAATAGATTTGAATAATATACAGAACTATACTAAATATAAGAATTAACGAACACAGAAGATGCTTAAACAACAATAATTTCTCAGAATTTGCTAACCACATTATCCAAACTAATCACTCTTTCAATAACCACAAACTAAAACTATTACATGAAACACAGAATAAAGGATACCGACTTAACAACTACGAAACGCTCGAAATACATAAACACATAAATTCCGGTATAAAACTTATAAATAACCATACCTTTCATAACACTTCTCCAATACTTAATATATTTCCCATCAAAAACAAAAACACTTCACAATTCTCCCCTCCCCCCACTAACCCAACCAACCCTCAACCGCCACCCCCCTCGCTTCACAGACAGATTCACACAAATTCAACATGTTAGTCTCGACACGCCGGTCGATGGAAGGACAGCGCTTCCGAAACATGTCGCGAAGTGACTCAAAAAACAAGTGGTTTATAGCTAATTAATAATTCAAAAATGGTTTATATTAACTACCACAAAATATCCGCCGAATCATTAAATAATATACAGTTTCATCATTTGTTGCATTTAATCTGATATAATGTTCAGCTTTTTTATTATTAACACAAAAAAATAAAAAAGGAGAAGATTTTTTAATGTTATGACACCGTAGAAATGAAATGAACTGATGTGTACTGAAAACTTATCACCTAAACAGATAATGTCCTTTTGTGAAGTTTATACGTTCTATGTTTGTAGATGAAATCATGGAGAATAAATGGACGGATGTTATGGAAAACTAATCAGCTCTACATTAGTTTATGCACTTCACACATAATAATGATATCTATATGAAGTCGACCGGACTTGCGGTATTCACACAAAAACATGACGACGCAACTCAATGTATGCAGTATGTACAGCATTGCACCCGCTGAGAAATAACCGTTACTTAAAAAGTATTCGATTTACATACACATTGGTACAAGTAGGTACAAGTATAATGAAATAATATTTCTGGCGCAGTTCAGGGGTGACATCTGTATAAGGACTGTTTCTTTCATTGTTTACAAAAAAAATAATTTCTCAATATATGGCGTTACAAAAAAGGTTTCTTCATTACTTCATAGATGGCGATAGTATAATTCCTTATTTTCAAGTAAATTTTTACGCATTATTCAAATATATAGAACTTTAAAAAATTACATATTGAAAAGGGAACTCAATAAGAAGGCATAATTGGTGAATGTTGCGCAAGTGCATAAAGTGATCACGTAAACCGGACTATGATAGGTCGTAAGCCCTGTGGGTGCCTTGAGTTCCTGGTTCTTCTAGAATATCCCAACTTCGTCTCTATTGAGATGTTAAAAAGTTTGTCAATAAAAATAAAAAATAACCATTTTCTTAAATCATCATCAGCCTGTTTGCGTCCAGTGTTGAACATGGCGGGCTACTCATTACACACTCTAAATACGTTCTTATCTTGCCTTCATCTTAAAAAGGTATAAATCGGTTCTCGATCCTTAAATAATCGAAATATTTATCTTCATTAAATCTTAAAAATTTGTTGAGCTCAATGTTAAGTATGAAATTGTCATTTATTTCTGTTTAAATGTATATCAAGAAAAATTTACACGCATTACACGCATATGTATTTAATATTACAATACATTTTCAGCTGGAAAAAACATATTCAACGCGAAATATTATAAATTCAGATATGATGTTCTGAAGGTGATACGCAACCAATATCCCTCTTTCCTGTCCTCCTAGTCTCTCTTCTCTCCTTTATCTTCCCTTCCCTAGTTGTTGTATATATGTGTGTATGTATGTATGTGTGTGCGTGTATGTGTGTGAGGGTGTGTATGAGTGTGTGTGTATGAGGGTGTGTATGAAGGTGTGTGTATGAATATTTTTAGCTTGTTAACTGTTATTTGTTTTTGTATTAATGTTGATGGAATGCTTTTTTTTGCTCTAACACTGTAAAAATAATATTGTATCATTAAACTGTAAAGGAGCTGTAGCTTCCTAGACAAAATATATAAATAAATAAATAAATAATTATTCAATTAATTTTAACCTCGAAGATTTCTAAAGTCTGAAGCTGATCTCAACGTCATTTCAATCAAATTCCGCTGGGTCCACCTACCATCAATATTTGACAATGTGTCCAGCCCAGTTCCGCTTCTGAGATTCTCTCGGTGACATCTTAAAAATCATTAGTTTTTATTATTATAGTGAAACATTGAGATTCAAAACAAAACTAACAGATAAGGTTATTTCAACTTTAAAGGGGTGAGCTTGTTATCTATGAGCGACATTTTCGTTATAAGTAATATAGCATCTGATAGAGGAGGGATGGTGTGTTAGAAATTAAATAAGCGTGTTCCCTTTTCTTAAAGTTAAGTAGGTTTTCTTGTTCTCCTCGTGCATTGCATGGCATGGCTGCATCTAGGAAGAAACAATGTTTCAACTTAACTATATCCTGCCGTCTCCTTAACTTACTTTAACTTAAATATCATTCCTCCATTTGGACGTAGACTGGGAAATATTCAAGGGGAATACCGTTACAATCATACATTATAGACTCGATTAATGCGACTATATCAAGAAAAAAATAAAAAATTAACCACAGAGAATGCATTTGATTAGACATGTCGATTATCATTTTGAATTTTTACCATTATTTAACCCTTTCTTAACCGAATTATGAAAGCATTATGAAAATAAATATGTTTCATAAAAAATGGGCAATATATGTGATTATAAAGAGATTTTGATAATTTTTATACATTTTTTCCCTTTATTTGGAAGTTTTAACGATTATAATTGTCATCATTTATATATAAATCAATATATTTTTCATAAAATAAAAATCTTTAATTTTTAATAATTATTAGAAATTGAAGGATACATAATTATCTGATTAAAAAAAATATAGCATGCTTAAAACATAAATAAAAACTCACATTTATTAAATTTTGAATAACCGTGTTTAGCAAGAAAAGCTTATTCTGCAATAACCGAGTTTTTACCTGTACAATAACCGAGTCGCAATAACCGAGTACAGAAGTTTCCTTCATTCTCAGTATTGTAAGCGATCAAAAATATTGTGATTATTAATTTAGAAAAGAAATAGCTGATAACAATTTTAATTGAGGTATACGTAAAAAACATTAATGATTCCAATTAGAATCGTCGGTTAAGAAAGGGTTAAATAATTTTTTCAAATATATATGTATATGCGCTCGTACATACATAAGTAAGTAATAATTTTATCCAACTGTCGATTCGTTCATGAGAATTCAATTCTCTTAATGAATCGACATTATTAAGCCAAGAAACGTGTACGAAGGAAAATTTTGTATGGTGTAGTGGACTTTTTGCATGCTAATAACACCAACTAGAGGCCTCGCAGCATATATGTTCACGTACATGGATTTACTCAGAATTCGGAGTAGAACATTGTATGTGAGTTTTGTGTGTGTGTGTGTGTCTGTGTGTCTGTGTGTGTGTCTGTCTGTTCCCCCCTTATAACTTTTGATCCGCTCAATTTACAGAGCCCAAATTTTCAGAATATATAAACAGTTATAGGCCTACAAAACTTTTATACTCAGAATTGTGAATTTTTGTTTCAGTCAGGGGTTATCTACTTTTGATTTTTTACTTTATTTTTCCCTATATCTCAGAAATCATAAAAGCTAGAACGCTGAAAATTGGGATAAATATAGAAAAATACAAAATCTCAAATTAGGTTTTTTTTTAAATTCCAGGGTTATTCAAACATTTTTTATTAAGAAAAATATTTTATTTATGATAAATTTATGAGTTTAACTGCCTATATTTCCATTTTTTTTTTAAATATCGAAAAAAGCCGAAATACTCCAACTAGATAATTTAATTTTATATAAAAAATATTAACATTGTAGTAGTATATCTCAAATTTTTTTTAACAATTTTTATAAAAATTTAATTTAGTGACGACATCGCTTCACACAATTTGTATGGTAGTCACCTATACACAATATCAAAGAAGACTTAATAGTTTGATACTTCATCTCCAAACATACAATACATACCATCCTGCTGATTTCATATTCCGGGTAGGAAAAAAAGACTGACCTCCATACTATCCTATCTTGACTACCTAGGTACATGTGTAGTATAGAAAACCAAATATCATAAAATAATAAATAATTTGTATTTATGGGTTTGGTACTTATTCTTCAACTATACATACTATCGCTGTCGACAGTTGGATCTCATGTGTTACATGCAACTAGTTTAAAAAAAATAACAAATTCTGTCAACTCAACTTACTTCATAATAATTACCAGGCCGACTTAACAGCATTTTCATCCATTTATTTATTTAATATTGCTTCTCGGGCAACTAACAGGTACTATGTCAAACATTAATTTAACACGCATCCAATAACAAGTTGCCACATTCTGGAGACTTGTGATATTTATTACAGTATCTTGTACTTGGGGTGGAACTATTTGATGTAAGTATAGATTGAAAGATGTAATCTTCTTGATACAATTTATTGAATACGATACGATATACTATTACAATGTAAGTCAAGGTCAATACTATAAACAACACAATATTGGAGATAATAACAATGGTACCGCGGGGCGGAGAGAATGAACGCGTCGTTCGCTCGTCCAGACAATATATTATACTTTCTCACTATCAAGGACATGCTATCTCTTTCATTCACATATCTCACAGGTACAGACTGAAAACACAATTAATAACTGTGTTTCCACCGGGAATCGAACCCGGGACCTTTGGATTGGCAGTCAGATACCTAACCAATTGAGCCACAAAGGCCGACAATTCTTTTCTTCACTTGTCTGTCTGTACTGTAATATTGCAATCGATTGCAATATAGAATCGCAATAGATTTTTAATTAACTTTTAAACCTGTTAGAGCTCTGATACTTTCATACTTTCAAAAATTACATTGATAAGGTAACTTAATAAGAAGGCATAATAGGTGAAATTAAGTGATCACGTAAACCAGCCGATGTCAGGTCATGAGCCCTGTAGGTGCTTTGAGTTATTGGTTCTTCTATAATATCCCAACTTTGTCTATATTGAGATGTTAAAAAGTTTGTCAATAAAAACTAATATTTGATTTCAAAACACGTGTATCCAAAAATATTACATTATTTAAAAGAAATATGTATAGTTTATAAAAAAATACTCAATTTGTTAGCTTCACTAAGAACCGATCTAAATAAATAATAATCGCATTAAAGTTGGGAGCTTTTAAAGAAACAACACGAGATAAAAGCTTGCGTGGTGTAATTGCGGAAGCATCATTTGTCTTGGACGAATCCCATAACGAGAAACATACACACACATACACAAATATGTACATATATGTACATACGTGATTCAGACGTACATATCATATTGTTTATGTGAATATTACATACACTGGTAGATATGTTTATATGTTTGTATCTCCCTAATACTTTATGTTAGTTCTACCAGATTCCATGTAGATACCTATTTGTTTCTAAGCTTTTTATAGGACACGCGTCATTAAATAATAATGTTTGCCTTTAATACAAATGTATTTCCTATTACGTAAACTTAATTCTTGAATTGTATGGTATTGTGTAAGCACGTCTTACATAGAAGATGGTTTTAAATACGTTTCGTACTCAATGGCAAATTATATGATGCTGATCGCTGTAGTATTATAAGTAAATCATTAGACTTCTTTTCAGCGACCTGGGTTCGATTCCTATCAAAAAACTCATTTTTTCTGTCACGGACAAAGAGAGTTTATTAGATTAAAGCAATGAATCTATAAACACACAGGAGTTTGAGATTTGTGCATAGTTTCAGTTTATATGGAGAATAACTGCAGATAGCTACAGTTTATACAAATAAATAAAATTAAATAAAAAAATATTGCATGTCGAACCATTGATTGTTTACTTTTATGCTGCCAACTTCAAACACGTTAGGTAAAACGAAGTTGTTTTAAATTCAAATACAGAGCATTTCAAAGAAAAAATCATAATACTTAAACGAATTACACTTTAATTAATTTATTTATTAAAAATCCTTTTATACAAGTATAATAATATCAGAAGTAGGTTCAATATATCTTGATAAAGTAGTAAATAAAATGTATAATACTATAGTTAAGTTAAAGTTTAAGTCATAAGTGTATACATATATTTATTTTATTATACGGATTAGGCTACTCTACTAGCCTATGCCTGTCCCAGAGTAGCCTTATATAAATCAGTTCTATTATTTTTATTCGTCATAGTGTTAGTTAATTTTTGTAAGCTTTAGTGGTAGGTTGAAGTGATACAGAGGTGCAAGTGTACCTTTTAGTGTACTGTGAAATATTGCTTGATGTAAAAATTAAATATTTCCTACCTACACTATACTAACATTGTGCAGTGTGCGATATGTGCAGTGTATATTTTATTATGTTATGTTGATGGTGGAAATTACACTGTGAGTTTAGAGCCGTAGATTTACGATTAAACATTAATTGAATACATGATTTTTTTATCATTGACCAAGTCCAATTACTTGTCAAACTTAAAAATTTATTAAATTTCTGTCGAATTTCGACATCTGCGTGATCACTTGTTAAAATAAATATCTCTTTTTCAATATCACTTGTTAATTTGATCCAATATAATGTGACCTTTTACAAAACAATATCGAGATAAAAAAATACAATACTTGTGGTAAAATGAAAAATAGTAAGGGTATTGAAGAATGCATTCATTCTATAATTGAGTCATTAACTTTTCTAGAATGTTGACAAGTACACTGCAAATGAATATCTGATGGATGAATTGTATTGTATACTCAGCATGTCAAATATAAAGCATGGCATACAAATGAATATCTGATGGATGAATTGTATTGTATACTCAGCATGTCAAATATAAAGCATGGCATACAAGTAAAGTTATAAAATGTGTAATAGTTTGTACACATCAGCAAAATAACAGTGCCTTTAAAATAAAGGGTTTCTGTGAAGATTGATTATAAGGTTGATTGCATGTTCCAGCTTACCTGTCCTTCAAATAAATTTATAATAAACTATACCTTAAGTAGGATTTTCGAGGATTAGATTTGAAAACACCAATCGGATTAAAGTTGGTGGGGAAACGAGTTTCTCAAATAGGAGAGGATGAAAACAAAAACCTCTAAATTTGAGAGAGCTTATGTTGTTTATTAGTTTATTACAAGATTCCTCATTCGATTGAAATCTCCTCTAAAAACCTAATTTCGACATTAAAAATACGTATATCGAAATACCGGTCTGAAAATTAATTGACATATTGACAAATATAAATAAATAAATTTAATATAAATGTTTAATATATTTATGATGTGTTACGTCACTCGCGTTATCTATGTGTTTTGTAAGTTTTTGTATTTCAGTAATTGAAAAATTTTTGAGTTCATAAAGTGAGAGAATAAAACATTAAAAAATTACACTTGATTAATACATAAATAAATAATCTAGTTTATTTTATTTATTTATCAACAACACAACACAAACTTATATGACACAAACACCAACGATACATATACAATCAAATCAAAAAGATTTTATTTTCGTATAATTTAGTTTATATTAAAACATGCTAATAAATTGGGTTCATCACATAAAGGTTCACACACATACACACACACCCTCACACACCCCCACACACCCCCACACACACCCACACATATTCACACACACACACCCACACACACACTCCCCACTCAAATGTCACATATCTGACTTTTACTGTTTTCTTTTTTCTCCTACACTACATAAATATATGAAATGGTAATAATGTATACATGTAAGTGATGCTGGGCATGATTTTTTTTTATTTAATTTTGTACCATCTGTATTTTTTGTCCAGTTGTTGTTTGTATACTTTGAATAAAATAAAATAAAATAAAATAAAAATCTTATGCAACATTGAGAAGCTTCTTTAATATTTTGAATGCGATCTTTGATTATGAAATACAAAAACTAAGAACTTAATTTGATGATTTTTTTCATTTTTTTTTATCATTAATACACTCTTAATAGAAACGTATTTGTACAGAATAACCCTTATTTATTTACTTAAGTATGTGTTGATAACCTTCTAAAAATCAGAAAGATCGATCTTTAAGAAAATATTTTTCTTTATTTTGTACTAGCTTTTATGTCCCGCCGTTGGCCAAGAATGTAAAATTGTGAAGGAATAAGCAATCGTTTTTATAATATTGTCACCCAATTATTTTGCAATATCGGACTATGAAAAGTGGTTTGAAATTTGATTGAGTTTAAGCATTGTAAAATGTTCAAATGATGGCCACAACCCATTCTTTTTTATATATTGCTATAAAGTGCTATATACAATTTCTGTACGCATGGACTATGCGAAATGGTTTTAAATATGACTGTTTATCAACTTTGTAAAGAGATTGGTTTGGCCACAACCCCCATTTTTAAATAATATCATCGAAAACAAATTGTAATATGTACCTATAAAAAAAATAGTAATTTTGGATGTTGGAATGTGGATAAAATTTGATTAAATAATGCGTACTGAAAAGATCTAGTGTTGGTCACATCCCATTCGTTTTTATATTTTTTCATCAAGTGTGCATTATATTTTTGCACAATTAGACTGATAGACTTAAAATTGACACAAAAGTCTACATTAACGAAGAAGAAGAAGACTTAAACTATAGTAAATAGTATATAATTTAAATATAAACATTGTGAAGAGTTCAGTAATGGCCAAAACCCCCATTCTTTAAATATCGTCAACGAAATCAAATATGAAAGTGTTGAAAATTATTTAAAATAGGATGATATAAATGGTTAAAATTTGATTAAACAAAAGTATTGATAAGATTCTAGTGCAGATTGCACCGTCACATCCCACATCCCATTCGTTTTTACATATGTATTTTCATCAAGTGTGCATATTGTTAATAATATTTCTGCAAAAAAGACCAGTAGACTTAAAACTAACCCAAAAGTCTAAATAAAAAAGAAAAGAATAAGTATAAGACTATAAGAAATAGTTTGTATAAAAACTATCCCAATGGTCTACATAAAATAAGAAAAAATACATAAAATAGAAGAGTTAGACTATTTGAAATAGATTGTATAAAAACTGACTAAATGGTCTTCACAAAAGAAGAAGAAGATTAATCTATAGGAAATAGTTTGTATAAAATTCACCAAAGTTCTACATAAAATAAGAAAACGAAGAAATAGACTAAAGGAAATAGTTTGTGTAAAAACTGTAAGGTCTACATAAAATTAAGAAGAAAAAGAATTAGACTCCATTAACCGTCGCTTCAGACCCTTCAGAACCTCCCGTCCCTTCAGGTCCTTCAGTACCTCCCGTCCCTTCAATCCATCATTACGTCCCTACCAATCAGGCCCTTCAGTACCTCCCGTCCCTTCAGGACCTTTTATACCTCCCGTCCCTTCAGGCCCTTTAGTGCATCCCTTCCCTTCATTACATCCCGTCCCTTCAGTCGGTTAAGAAAAGTTTAAATCCAGAAACCATCCTGGAAAAACCGCGAAGAGATGAAAGGACCTTCTTTTCCCAGGATACTCCACCTTCAAAGGTAAAATGACTAAATACACGAAGAAGAAGAAGAAAAAAGTTTAAATCCAGATACCTGCAAAGATATGGAAGGAAAATTGGATGAAGAAGAAAAAAGTCTATATCCAAAAACCGTCTTGGAAGACTTGTGAAGAGTTGGAAGGACAGTTGGATCTTCTTCTCCCAGGATTCTCCAACTTCATAGGTAAAATGACCAAAAATACACGAAGAAGAAGAAGAAAGTTCAAATCCAGAAACCTGCGAAGAGATGGAAGGACAATTGGACCTTCTTCTCCCAGGTTAGTCCACCTTCTTAGGTAAAATGACCAAATACATGATGAAGAAGAAGAAGAAAAAAGTTTAAATCCAGAAACCTGCGAAGAGATGGAAGGACGGTTGGACCTTCTTCTCCCAGGATACTCCAACTTCATAGGTAAAATGACCAAATACACGACGAAGAAGAAGAAGAAGAAGAAGAAGAAGAAAGTTTAAATCCAGAAACCTGCGAAGAGATGGAAGGAAAATTGGACCTTCATCTCCCAAGATAGTCCACCTTCATAGGTAAAATAACCAAATACACGATGTAGAAGAAGAAGAAAAAAGTTAAAATCCACAAACCGTCCTGGAAGACCTGCGAAGAGATGGAGGGACAGTCGGACCTTCTTTTCCCAGGATACTCCCCCTTCATATGTGAAATGACCGAATACACGAAGAAGAGGAAGAATAAGAAAAAAGTTTAAATCCAGAAACCATCCCGGGCACACGCTCGACAATTCAGCAAAGTTTAATTGTAATCGGACAAACGGTTTAGGAGCACATCGCATACAATTTTCTGATAGGAAATCAGTATATTGTTGTGTGATTTGTAAGTAAATAGCAATAGGTAGGTACCTACCTACAACAATGTTCTAAATAAATTCGATTCATAACAAATTTTATTTGAATATCAGAATCTTTTTATTACCATAGTAACCATTCCAATATTAATATCAAATGGGCTCGATACATTTTTTGGATATGTAGGTAGGTACCTACATTGGTTTATTCGAAGCCACAAAAACGAAAATTGTCCGAATACATATTCATTCGGTAGGAAAAGTCCTACCGAAAAGTCTGTTAATTATTAGTAAAGATATAGGCATATGCCTATATCTTTACTAATAATTAACAGACTTTTACAATATATGTCTTAAAACTTGCTATAAAGTCTTGTGTTTCATTTTATTATTTCATAATCACATTTATTTCAAAGGTTTATTATTTTAAAGAACGTATTCATTCGGTAGGAAAATTAAATATCGTATGAAAAGATATTAAAATTGCGGGGTTATATGTACATTTGTACAAAACGCTTACTTTAAAAATAAGTTAAACATTATAATTAGACAAAATATTCACCATGTTTTTAACTTAAAAGCTAAGTTATACTTGAAAATATATTTTTTTCGTGTAAATACGTACTTCTAACTTTTAAACTAACAGATATTTGCGTGCAAAATGTACACTTTTTTGACAGATATGACTTGGAAAATTTTGTATGAAAAAAATTATTATTGTAATATCTTTAAAATTCAGCATTTTAATCGCATTATTTTTAGCGTGACACTGCATCAGGTATACGGGTACATGTTCGCAGATAAATTAGATTTTTAGATGCTCTTGGTTTTTCAAAAGGCGTGAGACAAACACACACACACACACACTAACATATTGATTGCTTTATTACTTTAGATTTGTATTGCTACAATATATATTTATTTTCACAAACAACATTTTCCGCAGATATTTTTGTTTTGTAAATATAGAAACGACAAAAAAATAAACATTGCCAAACAAATATTCTGTACCAGACATGGAATAAAAGAAGTACCTACTGTTTTTTTTTAATTTAATACCATTAGGTAAAATAATTCGTTATTTGGAATATTTTGGAACAATAATTATGAAATTTTACATATTTAAGTATTTCTTGTGTAAATAAACATCAACAACTAAAAAAAACACGTTTAAATATGGTTTGTTTTTTGTTCCGACGTTTTCTGGAAATAAAAAAAGAATTTTTTTTTTGGGTTTATCATCCCCGAGAAAAAATTCAATTACGGAATTTGCTTAGTTCCTTCCCTTGGTAGAGAAAGTATGTAAATTCGTTTAAAGGGGTGACTTTAATGACTCACCTCATAGGGCCGAATTTATAAACAATTCTCAAATGGTGACTCTGAGAATTCTCACGTAAGCACTACTCAAACGAATCTGAGAACTACTAACACTGTCCTATTAATGAACAATACTTTGAGTTTACTCAGTCGAGAACAACGTTTGTCAATGAGTTGTATTTTTTACTTGATATTAGCAACACATTTAGGGCCGCTGCGTTGGGATTCTGAATACTTATTGCATAGACACGTGCGCACTTTTATAATATTAATAAAACTAGACATGGGATGGTGAATTGACAATATAATATAACAATGAATCTCCATTGCCTCTCTAGATAAAAAAATCCAAAAATCAAAAATATAAAGAGAATTACTAATTTTGAACAACCATGAATAAAACCAAAAATATCAGTACATAGTAAAAATAATGTTTTAAAAAATCTAGCAATAAAACATACAAATAATAAAAAAAACCTATGGTTATGGGTATTTATGTATATTTTTACTATGATGGAAAAAAATACAAATTCTTACATCTATAATAGTATAAATATTAATCAAATATATCTAAAGTAATAAAGCAATCAAAATGTTAGTGTCTGTGTGTGTGTGTGTGTGTGTGTGTGTGTGTGTGTGTGTGTGTGTGTGTGTGTGTGTGTTTGTCTCACGCCTTCTGAAAAACCAAGAGCATCTAAAAATCTAATTTATGTGCGAACGTATACCTGTATACCTGATGCAGTGTCACGCTAAAAATAATGCGATAAAAATGCTGAATTTTAAAAATATTTCAATAATTATTTTTTTCATACAAAATTTTCCAAGTTTAACAGATATTTGCGTGCAAAAGTGTACATTTTGCACGCAAATATCTGTTAGTTTAAAAGTTAGAAGTAGGTACGTATTTACACGAAAAAAATTTACTTTCAAGTATAACTTAGCGTTTAAGTGAAAAACATGGTGAATATTTTGTATAATTATAATGTTTAACTTATTTTTAAAGTAAGCGTTTTGTACATAAATGCCGCCATTTTAATATCTTTTCATACAATATTTCATTTTCCTACCGAATGAATATGTTCTTGAAAATAATAAACCTTTGAAATAAATGTAATTATGAAATAATAAAATGAAACACAAGACATTACAGCGAGTTTTAAGACATATATTGTAAAAATGTGTTTATTATTAGTAAAGATATAGGCATAATAAAATTGCATAATTTGTATATAATATTTGATTTATCTGACAATTTTCATTTTTATGGCATCGAACAAACCAATGTAGGTACCTACATATTCAAAAAAGTCTCAAACCATTTGATATTTTTAACGAATTGGAATGGTTACTATGGTAACGGAAAGATTCTGATATTCAAATAAAATTAGTTATGAATCGAATTTATTTAGAACATTGTTGTAGGTAGGTACCTACCTATTACTATTTACTTACAAATCAACAATATACTGATTTTCTATCGGAAAATTATTTTATTTGTTTATTTATGCATGTATGCGATGTACTCCTAAACCGTTTGTCCGATTAAAATGAAACTTTGGTGAATTGTCGAGCGTATGCCCGGGATGGTTTCTGGATTTAAACTTTTTTCTTATTCTTCTTCTTCTTCGTGTATTTTGTCATTTTACCTATGAAGGGGGAATATCCTGGGAAAAGAAGGTCCGACTGTCCTTCCATCTCTTCGCAGATTTCTGGATTTAAAATTTTTTCTTCTTCTTCTTCTTAATCGTGCATTTGGTCATTTTACCTATGAAGGAGGACTATCCTGGGAGAAGAAGGTCCAATTTTCCTTCCATATCTTCGCAGGTATCTGGATTTAAACTTTTTTCTTCTTCTTCTTCGTGTATTTAGTCATTTTACCTTTGAAGGTGGAGTATCCTGGGAAAAGAAGGTCCTTTCATCTCTTCGCGGTTCTTCCAGGATGGTTTCTGGATTTAAACATTTCTTAAGCGACTGAAGGGACGGGATTCAATGAAGGTATGGGATGCACTAAAGGGCCTGAAGGGATGGGAAGTATAAAAGGGCCTGAAGGGACGGGAGGTACTGAAGGGCCTGATTGAAAGGGACGTAATGATGGATTGAAGGGACGGGAGGTACTGAAGGGTCTGAAGCGACGGTTCATGGAGTCTAATTCTTTTTCTTCTTAATTTTATGTAGACTTTACAGTTTTTACACAAACTATTTCCTTTAGTCTTTTTCTTCGTTTTCTTTGTTGAATTTTATACAAAACTATTTCCTATAGATTAATCTTCTTTTTTTTATGAAGACCTTTTAGTCAGTTTTTATACAATCTATTTCCAATAGTCTAATTCTTCTATTTTGTGTATGTTTTCTTATTTTATGTAGACCATTGGGATAGTTTTTTATACAAACTATTTCTTATAGTCTTATACTTATTCTTCTCTTTTTTATTTAGACTTTTGGGTTAGTTTTAAGTCTAATAGTCTATTGTGCAGAAATATTATTAACGATATGCACACTTGATGAAAATACATATGTAAAAACGAATGGAATGTGGGATGTGACGATGTAACCTGCACTAGAATCTTTTCAATACTTTTGTTTAATCAAATTTAAACTATTTATATCATCCTATTTTGAATAATTTTCAACACCTTCATATTTGATTTCGTTGACGATATTTAAAGAATGGGGGTTGTGGCCATTACTGAACTCTTCACAACGTTTATATTCAAATTAAAAACTATTAACTATAGTTTGTCTTCTTCTTCTTCGTTAATGTAGACTTTTGTGTCAATTTTAAGTCTATCACTCTAATTGTGCAAAAATATAATGCACACTTGATGAAAAAATATAAAAACGAATGGGATGTGACCAACGCTAGATCTTTTCGGTACATGATTTAATCAAATTTTAACCACATTCCAACATCCAAAATTACTAAATTTTCAATAGGTACATATTACAATTTGTTTTCGATGATAATATTAAAAATGGGGGTTATGGCCAAACCAATCTCTTTACAACGTTGATAAATAGTCATATATTTAAAACCATTTCGCATAGTCCATGCGTGCAGAAATTGTATATTATACTTCATTCACACTTTATAGCAATATATAAAAAAGAATGGGTTGTGGCCATCACTTGAACATTTTACAATGCTTAAACTCAATCAAATTTCAAACCACTTTTCATAGTCCGATATTGCAAAATAATTGGGTGACAATATTATAAAAAACGATTGCTTATTTCTTCACAATTTTACATTCTTGGCCAACGGCGGGACATAAAAGCTAGTATGCCAATAAAAGAAGGATCATATAAAAAACAATCAAGGTAGTTTTACAGAAAACATCACTATCCCTGAATTCAACACATCATAGGTATTTATGGCAAGTATCAGTCAAATAAAAACCAAATAGATATTATACAAATTGGAGCGCAAGCCGAAAATTTAACGAGATGCAATACACGAAACTGACAACTGTAAAATATACAATGACGAAGTTGTATACACGCATATTATCATCTCTTTCACTCGGTATAGCTCTGTCCCTTTCCGTCTCTCTGAGTAGTTCTCCAAGGCAGGTAGCTGGGCAACTTGAGCATTCGATATATTTCTATAGACTGCGCTGCAATGCTTAAGTACGCGTTTACGACATAAGCATTGCATATTGTTTATTAATACGATTTTGGGGTGCTAAGCATTGAGCACATACTAAGTACGTTTTATAAATTCCCATAGTGTTTTCCCAAACTGTTTTGCCATATTTACCTTCTAAATATTCTGTACTCTCTGAAATTCAAGTAAATCGGCTTTGATAAATACTGGTACCTTCTATATCAGTTTATTCTCACTGACACTACAACCAAAGGAGGAGATTTAGAAGAGTGTACTTTTGATTTAATGAGATCAAAGAATCCTTGAGTATGTCGGTTAGAAGTATTTTTTTTGGAATTTCTTCAACTGAGCGCAGGATGCGACAGTGAGTATAACCAAGTACAACTCCTTAAGTAAATTAGTAAATAAATGTTTTGACTGAAAATAATTTGTTTTCCTACCTTTACTTCTTCGTGATATACTTAAAAAATTGGTGCATATTTGTAATCCAACTGTCGATTTGTTCAAGAGAATTTATTTCTCTTACTTTATTTTTCCATATATCTCAGAAACCATAAAAGCTAGTACGCTAATACAATATTACATAAATATTGTTTTTTTTTAAATCCAGGGTTGTTCAAACCTGTTATTTACAAAAAGCTTTTTTTGACAAATTTATGAGTTTATTTGCCTTTATTTCCGTTTTTTTTTCTTAAAATATCGAAAATCACCGAAACACTCCTACTACATAATTTCTATAAAAATACATACCTACACTATAGTAGTACATATCAAACTTTTTTTTAACAATTTTGATAAAAATTGAATTTAGTGACGACATTATTTCATACAATTTTAAAGGTAATATACACACTACAATATCTACGGGGACTCGTTCTGCTGGGAGTCGAACCCAGCACGCCGGCACAAAAACCCTTATGGCTTGCCGCGTTACATCCTTTGAACGTTACGTTGTTTTACAAAGCAATGCGATTTTTAATTTACACAATTTCGTTAATTTGACAGCAAAATAATCACATTAATGTATGTGTTTATTCAATAAATAAAGAGGACAATAATAAAAAATATGACCATGAATTCCTCTTCCTTTTACTTTGAACTTTAGAATACAATTCTATCATTTATTTTAGAATTGATTTTCTTAGTCCTGAAGGAGTGACAAACATTTTGTCAAAATAATTCAATGTCGACGTTTAGTGTCGATCGACAATACTTTTTTTACAAAGGTTTAAACTTAAAACCCATTACTTTAAACTAGTTGCATGTTACACATGAGATCCAACTAACGATGACGATAGTATATATAATTGAAGAATACGTACCAAACTATAAACACTTAAACACAAATTAATAAATATTATAAGAAATTTGATTTTATGCGTAAAACATGTAGGTATGTATGTCAGGATAGGACATTATGGAGGTCAGTCTGTTTTTTCTACTCAGAATATTAAAAAGCATGATGGTATGTATGTATGTATGGAGATTAAGTAGGTATCAAACTATTGAGTAAGATATTGTGTAGTGTATACTGTCTTACAAATTGTATGAAACGATGTCGTCTCTAAATTCATTTTATATAAAAATTGTTAAAAAAGTTGAGATGTACTGCTACAATGTCCGTATTTTTAATAGAATAATAAATTATCTCGTTGGAGTGGTTCAGTTTTCTTGGATATTTTTAAAAAACTTTGAAAATATAGGCAGTTTAACACATAAATTTGTCATAAAAATTGTTTTTCTTAATGAAAAATGTTTGAGAATCTCGAATTAAAAAATAAAAAAAAAATAACTTTTGATTTTGTATTTCTCTATGTTAATACAAATTTTCAGCGTACTAGTTTTTATGGTTTTCGAGATATATGGAAAAATACAGTAAAAACTCAAAAGTCCACAAACCCTAACCGAAACAAAAATTCAAAATTTTGAGTATAAAACTTTTGTAGGCCTATAATAATCTATATATTCTGAAATTTAAGGCTTTGTGCATTGAGCGGATCGAAAGTTGTATGGGACGGACGGGCACACAGACACAGACTAACAAAATGTTCTACTCGGAATTATTAATTAATCCATAATATTATATGGAATATCTATGGTGCGAAGCTTCTTAGTTGGTGTTTTTTGACTTCAAATTTGAAAAAAACGTGAAAAATTTAGACCTGGCTTACAAATCTCGCATATCTTGGCTTGATACTTTGTCGTTTTGCTAAGAGAAATAAATTCTCTTGAACAAATCGACAGTTGGACAATAGGTACAAATCGGATAGACAACACGATGATCTTCAACCGTTTTTATTGGAGAGGATGGTTGAACGATTGACTGGCAAAAGTATCTCGGACAGGTGTGCCACGACATTAAGTGTACCTCCTACACATAGTTTAAGAGTATCCTGGAAGACCGAACGGAATTGAAGAAAAAATGCATCACTTTACTACTGACCAATCTCCAAGATCAAAACCGGAGAAAGAGAACCAGTACAACATCACTTAGGTATCAAAAATTCCAGCTGATTGATCTTAAAAAGAAGAATTTCAAACTTCGGTAAAGTGGGTGGGCATACCGAGTGTGGAACGATCAGGAGATCTGAGAGACATAAATGTTATATATACCAAAATGATTTCACATAAGGTACTTCTGATACAAAAAATACAAAATTTTCCATTTTCATAATACTCCTTTATTCTGAAGTTTATATCGTTACATAATCGTTTCGTTTTATCGTTCGTTGTATAGTACAATCGTTTGTCATAATGTGATAATTTTACTCTTTATATATTATGGTCTTTGTCAAAAGATACGAGGGTCCCTTCCAAGGAGGGGAGATAGACGCACACACACGTGTAGACAGACAGGCACACGTGTAGGTTCAGATAAAACATTAGTGTAAATTAAATAGAAACAATATTATTAGTTCAATTTCTCACAGTCATGTTCGTACGTCAATTAGTAGAACTTTGACAGTGACGTTGTATGTTATATCGTTATTTCTTCAATTCAGTTTAAAAGCTTTATCTTCGGGGGACAGCAAAAAATGACAAGCAAAGGGTAAATCTCTATTTATTGTTACACAACTTATGTATGGGAAAGAGAAGTCAGAAATCTTTGAGCTACAAATGCGCTCCGTATCATTTTTAAAATACCCATCTTACAGTACCTAATGTTGTCGAAGTTTACTTATTTATTAAGGAAACATACGGTTGTATAAATATATTGTACCTAATGGTACAGCAAAACTAATCAAAGAAACCAGCCAAGCTACCATAAATGGTTAACAGTACGTTACTTAATAACAAAACATTCGTTATAACAAAAGTTTGAATAAACAAGAGTGAAATAAAACACGAAAAATAGCAATAATGAAATATAATCAGTTAATACGTGCATACAAATCAACACAAAACATAAAAATTTTGCAAGAATTAACACAAAACAAAAAAAATAGCTGCAAGATTGTTATTAGGAATATCGATTGCATATTATTTATCGATACTTAGGTTGTGTTTCTCGAACAAAGATTAAAGTAAAGTATAGTAAAAATAATTTGAATACTTAAAATTGTTGTTTCGTTGAAATCTAATGCTGTAGAACAACGTATTTTGAATAATTTTATGAAGTCCAAGTATTTTAACTATAGGTACTATTACTGAAACTTTTGTTGAAACAACCCAGCCTAAGTGGCACAAACTAATTTATTTATAACAATCAACTTTGTTATTTGATAAAATTTGTTTCGATGCGAAAGCCTGCCTTTGAAAATAACATATTTCTCAGCTAGAAGCTGCAATCTTTTAACAAAGATTTCGATAAGATTAGACAATTTTTTAAACTTTTAATTTAATTTTAAGTACTGTAATTTATAATTCAATAAAGTACTTTTAATTCATTGAATTTCGCAATACGTTTGGTGTTTTCATTGAAAATAAGTATTGTCAAACGTCAACAAGCCTTAGAAAAAAAAGTAAATCATGTTTTTTCGTTTCGAATCAAAATCATTGGACCAGCTGGCGTGTAAATAGCCCACTGTCCGAAGGGAATGGAATTAATTACAAAAGTTAAAAAGAATGTAACGAGGCAGATAGATTCTATATCGGCGGAGTTCAAATCGTGACAGCCGAAAAAACCAACGATCTGAGGTTAGCAGCACAAATCCACACACGTATCCGCGTCGTATCCACACACAGATCTGCACTCTGTGTGTGGATCACAAATAGTGACCATCCATTCCACAGGTGGCAGAGCTCGATTATTTAGTCAACTTGTTAATTATATAAAATAAAATAAAAATATTCCTATCTATATTAATTATTGACAAACCAATCATACTCCTAATACGCGATGTTTGAAAATAATGAGCTAAAAAACAAAAGTGTCCTTAAAAATCGCAAATACAGTACGTTCATTGGCTGCTAAATACATATCATTGTACTTAACAAGTACTACCGCTGTTAAACTGACTTGAAGAGAATCGCTGAAGACCGAACTGTATGGAGGAATGTATTGCTATCCAATCCCCAAGATTGAAACTTTTGCTGTTTTGTGTATTCCCTTTGTTTATTAATCTATGTGTATGTATTTTTTATATCAATATGTTATTTTCTTTATATGTTTTATACTTAGGTGCCTGGGCACTTTATTACTGTTTTTTTATTTATTTATTAACAAATGAATGTTTATATTATAATTGGTATACCCACATTAAGAGGAGGAATTTCGCAATCGCCTACCCCGGAGCGGCTGCTCGTCGGACGACACAAGGGACTACTATCAGGCATATTTCATATAGAGCGTGTAGCTCTGTACATCCCCGAAGCGGCTGCTCGTCGGACGACACAAGGAACTACTATCAGGCATATTTCATATAGATCATGTAGCTCTGTACATCCCCGAAGCGGCTGCTTGTCGGACGACACAAGGAACTACTATCAGGCATATTTCATACCTCAGACAAACTGTGCCTTATGGAATTTTTTTGTACGCGAATGTTTTGTTATGTTTGATATGTTTATTGTTTGTTAACCGTGTGCAAAATCTTGAATAAATCTTAATCTGAGATAAAATGACAGACTTTGATTGTTTGTTCATGTAATATTTTATTTGGCAAAATTTCAAAGCGAGTATCTCCTAGAAATAGTTGCTAGAATTAATTATCATATCAACCATAAAATCGTTAATTTTCTTTTGATCATTTTGGTATAAAAGGTTTCGAACTACTGAATACTCTCAAAAGCAATCAAGTGGATGAAATTATCTGATAAAATCAAATTACTTTTCTCTCAAAGGTTAATTACCCAAATAGTAAGAATACAATTTTGTTAAGAACATTAATTGATGTTATCAAAAATTATTAATTGGTCGAATTTTTTTAGGAGTAGGCTCATCCAAATTTATCCAATCTACTTCCTTGTTTGTCATAGTTTTGAGAATGTTTATAATTTTTCTATTTTAAAATTTGTCATTTAATTTTAAGAAATCTTGAGCCTATATCATTACTTCTCTTACATTCTTTAAATAAACTTAACGTTGAAATTAAATGTGAATAAAAAAGATCAAAGCAGGATATGAATATAGATCATATAATTTCATCTAGTTCAACGAACTAACCACTCTGCTACATATCCTCAAGTATTAAGTACATATTTAAAACGAATAGGTTGTAGCCAACAATAAACTCTCCACACCAAAGTAAGTGTTCATTTTTTCTCCTTGAAAGGTTGACAATCTCAAAATTCATTTTAATGAAGTACATTTCTATCAGATTCTTTAACAAATATATTTATTTGTTTATTTAACTTTTTGTACATAATATAAACAATTATAATGCACACTGGCGGGCTTATTGCCATAAGGCTATTTCTTCCAACTAACCAGATTACAGAGTGACAGAATTATACATGTACATCAATAAAAAAAAATGAAAGCTACAAAAGAACAAATAAAATATACATAACACCAAGATAAATAAAAAGAAAAACATCATAGCATCAAAAAAGGGATTAGGATAATGAGGAATATGAAGAGGAAATCGAGATCAGGTGTTTAGGGATAAATATTACGTAGCAAAGGGAAGGAAGGAAAAGGATAGGGATCAGGTATTATCGGAAAGATATCCCTGCTTTAGTCTTCTCTTGAAAATGGAAAGCGAGTTTGACGAAGTTATATCAGGACTCAAATTATTCCAGAGTCTTGCTGAACGCACTTCAAAGGAAGAGCTGAAAAATATAAGATTAACATATAAGATTCCCAGAGGACAAAAGTTTTCGCAATACACCATACACAAAAACATTGTCACGAAACTCATAGTATGCACTTTCTACAGGATACATGTTGAGAAATTTTAAGTAAACTTGCATTAGTAGCAAGATGAGCATGTATGAGACAGTGTATCAATGTTGATGAGGCGATGTATATGTGTCACGTTAAAAGAATGCGGTGTTCGGTTCTCCCTGCCTACTTTTTGAGGGAGATAGAAGTGGAGAGTAAAAAAATACACTTATCTATAGAGAAGCTATTTTACTTCTGTTATGTTAGTACATTTTTCATACAAATATGGAATTGCTTCTCTGGGGTGGAAATACTGGACACTTGAAAGAAATTGCCATATGGCAATAAACTTGCCACTAGCGCAGGGTGCAAGGCAGTGTTGTTTAATTCATTTTTTTAATCATAATGTTATTCTGTATTTTAGATCTATGAATAGTATTTTTTTATTTTTTTTTATTTTATTATTTGAATGAACATTACAGCTTTAAGTTAATTAATAAATAAATAAATAAAATAGTAGAAATAATAGTAGAATAGTCTTTTGATAATTAAATAAATAATTATGAACCTAATGATCTGTAAACAAAATGGCAATTAAAAAACTCGGTATACAAAAAATATATATATAATGACAACTGGTATTCTCTGATCCAATAAGGAAGCAGGAAATGACTGCCTGCTGTGCGAATTGCGTCCGCGCTTCCTTCCGTTTCCGCTTTTCGTCGCATCTGCAACTCCCTCAACTATTTTCTTTGTGCACACTCAAACCAACTTTGGGACAGGAACCGAGTGCAGAGACAAGATTATCACAAATTCTTTCTTCCATACTTTAACCCGTATTCAGAGTCAAATCTGAATATAGAGGGGGCCTTAGACCTTTAAGATACCTTAAAGATATGAGTAGCCTTTAATAAGCGCTCAAGTAAAGTGTACACATCTAGAAAACAATGGATACTGACATAAAAAAGATGGGTAATCTATTCACACGTTACTTTTGACAGTTGATAAAACATTCTCTGAAGGATAAAATATTTTATTGTGTAGGTATCCAAGCATTTTATATTTGAATGTATCAATATTTTGTTGGTTGGGCAGCCAAGTAGGTATATCATATTTGAATATCCATATTTTATTGGTTACCTTTATCCAAGTATTTTAAATTTGCTTTTATTAATATTTTATTGGTTAGGTACCCAAGTATTTTATATTTGCATTTATCAATAATTTTTTTTGGTTAGGTACCTACCCAAGTGTTTACTATTTGAATTCAATAACATTTTATTGGTTAGGTATGCAAGTATTTCATATTTGAATTTATTAATATTTTATTGGTTAGGTGCCCTATCGGAAAGCAATGCAATATATTTTTTTTTAAATAAAGATTCAAAGTATTCCTCACCATTCTCTCGTAAGTAGGTATTTTGAAATATTCTGTCTCTGTTCTGTTTTTGTTTTATTATTTGACACTTGAAAAAAAGTTATGCGCTTTAAAACAAGCAGAATGCGCATACTCAGAACAGACATATTATTTATCTCTGCATAACAAAATGTCAAGAAATCAGAAAGTAAGGAATATACAGAGCTGACATAAGCTGCTCTTTAGGCCAGGGGATTGCTAAACAAAGTGAGGTGGAACGGGGATATCCTAAACACATTCAATGTTTAAATATAAACAGGATTAAAATGACACATTTACATAGCAGTAAAAGTAATTGATTCTCGAAATCTAAATATTTTTGTAAACAACACGCACTTTTTGATATTAGTTTTAAGAGTTGGACTGCTGCCAACGTACCTATTTTTTCAATTTGATATACCATCATTATTACTTAACGAAACATTTTGAAAAAAATAACCTAGTTATTTTGGATATTAATAAAGAGAAATATACATTAACTTTTTGATTGTGTTCTGTATATATTCTTGTAAGAAAATAATAAGCATACCCCGATTTTAGTCATTTATCTTAAATTTCTAAAAAAATATAAGGTATAGAGCAATATTTTTTTTTATAAATTAAAGAAGAACAAAATACCTGGAAAAAAAAACAAAATACCATTAATGCATCAGGTTAAGTAAATAAACCAAAAAAACTTTTATTACGCAATGGCGCTGAATGGAAAATAAATGTTTTTTAGGTTTATTTACTAAACCTGAAGCATTACTGCAACGTCACATCATATTTTTCTAGATATTTTTGTCTTCTTAAATTTAAAAAAAATACATATTACTCTACGCCTTATAGTTTATTAAAAAAATAAGATAAACGTTGAAAATCGAGGTATGCCATTATTTTTCTACAAGAATGTATACAGAACATTATCAAAAAAATAAGGTATATTTTTGTTTATTAATACCCAAACTATCTAAATTATTTTTTTCAAAACGATTTGATAAGAAATAATGATGGTATATTAAATTGAAAAATAGGTACGTTGGGAGCAGTCCCCCCCTTAAGTACTATTTCAATTTTTATTCCGAGCCATTCGGAAAATATTCAAATACCTTATTTTCAGTAACAAATTTTTGGTGGCACAGTCACGTGGTGTGTACCTACTAAGAAATTTTGCTTATGTCATGTCTATAGATTTTTGGTCTATGCAAGGAATACATTTTGTTGAAATTCTTTAGGATTCCTCGAATGTAAGCTACTTTTAAGATATTTAAGGAATATTGAAGGTACTTTGAAGGCCTGAGGATTCCTTGAGATCTGTGTGTGAATACGGGCATTACTGCTTCTTTCGTTTTCAACAAAAGTTTCACGGAATAGTTTCACAAAATACTATGCGATACGATAGGTAGCAATTGTTCTAGCATTATGTGCTTGGTAAGCTGGGGGTGTCTCTCAGCAAGTATAAATAAGAACCTGTGAAATAAGAAAATACATGTCCCAAAGAAAGAAAAACATACAACTTATCATCTTTTACTGTTCATCTCTTGCTCGTATTATTGTTATAAACTTGCAAACATTATTACTCTTTTATTTCTAACAATACACTTCCTCCTCATGAAGAACGACAAATGAAACCGGCCTCTTCAATTAACTCTTTCTTGAATTTTTGATAATAGTGATTGAGACAGTGTTGACATTGTTAAACTCCATTGTCTCGCACAAAAAATCAAACCAGATTACTAATTTTTAGAATTTTGATTCCTTATTTAATGGGATTATTATTTCATTTCGTAAGAAACTTATCAGGCGATATGATCGTCCTATTTATAGAGGAATTATGAAATTACTCGTAAAATTATTTAAGTTTATAATATAAACAAATATAATGCACACTGGCGGACTTATTGCTATTATACAATTTCTTACAACCAACCAGATTACATAGTATGATAAAATTATATATTTACATTAACAAAAGAATGAAAAAGAAAAAAAACAATGAAAATATACATGTCACTTAGATAAATATAAAACAAAAAAAACATAGCAAAAAAAAGTATTGGGAAAGAACAAGGAAAGGAAATTGGGATCAGGTGTTTAGTGATATTTAATTTTACCTATTCGTGGTTTAAACAAAGTGGATTCTTTTTAATCAAATCAGTTTAAACAAAGTGGACTCATTCGTGGTTTAGAAAAGTATTTTCCGTTTGGTCAAAGTGGACCATTCATGGATTTAACAAAGTGGACATTCGTGGTTCAAACAAAGCGGATTATATTTAAACAAATAAGTTTAAACAAAGTGGACCCATTCGTGGTTTAAACAAAGTGGATCCGGCCATGGTTTAAACAAAGTGAACTGTAACAATTAAAATTTATTAAAATGCATCTCAAAGTGAAATTAGAAAATATAAATAGTAAGTTCCTTTTCGAAACATTAGTTTATTCATGTATATCATTTACTATAATAAAATGAAATACCATTAAATTTTCAAGGCAATCTGCGACTATAATATTTTTTTTTGCTTACACCACTTTTCAGTATTTAATGTTAACCGGTTTCAAAGCTGACCCGCTCTCTCATCCAAACAAACTTAAACTAACAACTCAAAAGTGGTATAAACAAAAAAGTTATTATTTTAATTTATTATTTAAAATGAACCTCAAAGGAATAGCTGCAAAATATCAAGATATTAGATGGGTCGATGGCAGAGCGGTTAGCGCACTGGGCTAGTAATCCAGTGGTCTCGAGTTCGAATCCTGCCTCCTGCCTCGACCGATGTCGTTTACCTATAGTACAAGCATTTTTATTTTTATTTTAGGGAACGTAGGAAAATGTATATGTACTTGTTTAACAAGGACATATTCATTTTTTATATAAAAAAAAATATATATAATAATATATAGCTAATCTTAACAAATTTCAAAAGCTTTGAATCAAATCGATAAAATTTATAAATATACGATGAAGAGAGTAGGATCTTTAACAAATATATTTAATAACTATTCAAAAAAATCCTCTTTATCTGGTTACGATGATTTCAAAATAGACATAGCGCTAGACATATGAAAAAATCTATTAAAGATCGAATTGAGTTCAGAAAATAAAAATACAATTTGGCAACAACACAGCAGACAGATCAATATAATTTTATTATTATAAGATGATCATGAAAATGACCCAAGTAGTAAAATATCTGATGCTTGCAACATTATTGAAATAATAAAAATATTCTGCATTATCTAACCACGTACGTTGTGAACTCTGTGAGTTTAATCGTCTGTAAAAATACAAAACCTCTTCTATTACAGCAATACAGCGTTGGAAATCGAATATTAATATCATACGTCTTTATAACACGCCATTCCGACCCCCGTGGCACAGTTGGAAAGCCGTTTGGATTTTGTGTGGGCGTCCTGAGTTCGATCCCCAGCAGAGGAGAAATTTATTTATATCCATTTCTCACGCTAATACTGCTTCTCTGGGCTGGAAACACTGGTTAAATGGAGAAATTGCCATATAGTATAAACACGCCACTTGCGCAGAGTGCAAGGAAGTGAATATTATTATTATTATTATTCCCATTCACTCTACTAAAAGTTTATGGTCTGTTTTTTCAAGTCATCAGCAATTAGTACTTGCCTGTGTTATTTTTTCATACAAAATTTACATTATTATATAATACATTCATTTTTTCGCAAGTCAAAACTTTTGAATAATTGCTCTCACTTTCCATAAAATTGATTTTCTCAATTTATCGCTAGATAAAGCATACAACAGACCAAAAATTCATTCTATGATTTGAATCATTTGCGAAAAAATGTCTTCTATAGGACAACATTATTTTCCTTTTTTATTCTACTTCATATTGATATAAATAATTAAGTGCACAATAACATACACTGGAGAATTATTAATAAATTATATTTTTAGTGATTCTAAAGTTTTTGTGTTAACAGAGTGGAAATTCATTTTAATAATAATGGTAATAATGAACACTTCCTTGCACCCTGCGCAAGTGGCGAGTTTATTGGCGTATAGCAATTTCTTCCAACAAACCATTGTTTCCAGCCCAGAGAAGCAATATGAACGTGAGAAATAAATTTAAATAAATTTCTCCTCAGCTGGGAATCGAATCCAGGACGCCCGCACAGAAACCAAACGGCTTACCAACTGTGCCAAGGCGGTGTGCCATGCCATACATTTTAAAATTAATGAACAAAAATTTACTAAAGTATAAAGTAAGTATATAATTAGTGTTCGACATAACCCACCGTATTTTCTTTGCTTTATCATTGATTTTATATAGAAGCAACTACTTTGCCTATATCTGAATAATAAATAAAATATGTAGGCAGGTACAACAATAAATTGAGAAGGCTCTTTAGTCCCTAACTGGCTCAATCCATCTGTATATAGAAAGTTTTCGTATGAGACTGTCTATCGAATTTTATCTTCTTTAATAAAAACTTCGAACATTCCTTCCTTTCCTATTCCCAATTCTCCCCAGTCTGATGATCACACTGCAACAACTTTAATGTAAAGCTTGACTTAGTCTGAAATCTTGCATCGTCCGATTGTGTCGTATCTACGATTTGTCGCTGACATTGACAATGTCAATACCCGTTTTATTAAATACAAATAAACGTGTACACGGCTTAACAAGTATGTCTGCAAATATCAACAATAAATAATAAAATGTCTAATTGTCAGGATTATGTTACATAATAATATTTACAATAAACTTGTAAAGTGTGAATAATAAAGGAGTACAAATGGTTGGTAGGGTCTCGGAGGTGCCTACTTTGCTGGAGGGTGGGCATCAACAAATACCGAGTAACGCCATGTTGCAGTTCATCAGCAACACTACCAGCAAGTCCAACACGCGAGCGTCCACGTCGCGTACCCTGTCAATGTGATTCGATATGAAAATATCGGATCACAACAGATAGTGAGGGGGCGATTGCGAGTCTTAGGCACCACAAAACCAAAACCAACCAGCTAAGGGAAGGAAAACCCCTACAGAAAAACCCTTGCCCTCCTAGAGAGAGGGGGTTGGGCGAGAGGCCGATAACCTAACCTCGGAAAAAGAAACCTATTACAGAGTCTTTTCAGGTAGCCAAGGCTCGATATGGGCTGTAGCGCTATCGGAGTGAGTGAATAAAAAAAATAATAATAATGACGATGAACACTTCCTTGCACCCAGCGCAAGTGGCGAGTTTATTGCCGTTTGGCAATTTCTTCCAACTAACCAGTGTTTCCAGCCCAGATAAGCAATATTTGCGTGAGAAATGAATCTAAATAAATTTCTCCTCTGCTGGGAATCGAAACCAGGACGCCCGCACAGAAACCGAACGGCTTACCAACTGTACCACGGCGGTCGGCAAATTATCTAATGAACGCATTTTTCGGATTTGTAAGCATCTTTTATACCTATTCTAAAGCTTCCGTGACCGATTCTATAGCTTTTTAAGATCGTTCCGGCTTAAATAGGTGCGTTCCTTATCCACTTACTCCAAGTTAATATTCTATAACGCTGAAATAAGATCGTTTTTACTCCAAGTATGTCGCAAATTAGTTCAATTCCCTGTTCTAGAAGCACATTTAAGTCGAATCAACTGTCAAAACGTTCCTAATTTTAGTTCACACCTAAAGAAGCATTCTAGTTATGTTCACAGTCCGTGAAAACACCAGTTGTGTGCGGAAAAAAATGAAAATGGATAATTTACACATCATGTTGCGTTATGTTAAAAATAAAAACCAAAAAATATTAGTGCAGATAAATTTAAATCTTAGATAAGGCGACTGTGGAACGATCTTCCGAATTCTGTGTTTCCACCTTCGTACAACCCGGGTCTTTTTAAAATCCGAATTAATAAACTCTTTTCTATATTGCAAACCCCTCCCGACGCTACGTAGTGCGCTTCTTCGGAAGAGTAAAATGGACCCAAATCCTAATAGCTGGCGTCCCCTACGTAGACATGTTAAAAAAAAGGCGACATCACGGCGTCATGACGTAAATAAACATGGTCGAACAGTGCGCAGTACGAATGCGTTATATACGCTATAAACAATTAGGTATTTGAGTTCAAATTATTATTTTATTTTATTTTATTTTATTTTATTTTTTAATTAACACATACAACATTAGATAGTTTATTACATGGATTAATACATATGATACATCAATTATCTAAAACTAATGTCAGTTACATGTGTCAAATACATTTTGGTTTGTGTGTGTAGTGTAAGTAGTAAAGTATTTTTATTATTTATTTATTTAATTATTATTCCGCTTATGTAAGAGAAAGGGTGTGTATATGTATGTGTGTGTGTGTGTGTGTGTGTGTGTGTGTGTGTGTGTGTGTGTGTGTGTGTGTGTGTGTGTGTGTGTGTGTGTGTGTGTGTGTGTGTGTGTGTGTGTGAGGGTGTGTGTGTGTGTGTGTGTGTGTGTGTGTGAGGGTGTGTGTGTGTGTGTGTGTGTGTGTGTGTGTGTGTGTGTGTGTGTGTGTGTGTGTGTGTGTGTGTGTGTGTGTGTGTGTGTGTGTGTGTTGTGTGTGTGTGTGTGTGTATGTGTGTGTGTGTGTGTGTGTGTGTGTGTGTGTGTGTGTGTGTGTGTGTGTGTGTGTGTGTGTGTGTGTGTGTGTGTGTGTGTGTGTGTGTGTGTGTGAGGGTGTGTGAGGGTGTGTGTGTGTAAAAGAGAGTATGTGGACTTAAGAGTGATGGGCCATGGTTAGCTATTGTTTTCTAATTTATCTATTTGGGATATTTTCCGTCGATATTCGTTTGGGGAGTCGTAAAAAATGTCCAAGTTTAAAATATCCACATACCTTGAGTAAGCATCCATGGCCCTATTGATTGGTGAATTTATTGCAGCATTTGTTTTATAATATTTGCATTTAAATAATGGTGTATGTCTTGTACGTCTTATAGGTATATTAAAGTCAATAAGTGTGAGTATATCGGCGGAGTCTATATGGTTATTTAAAACATTATAAATAAAAAATAAATCAGTCATTGTTCGTCGGTTCGCTAAACTTTGAATATTATTAACCGTTGTATTATTGTTGTATTTATAGTTGAGTCGTTTCAAAAATTTGCGTTGGATGTTTTCAATATTTTTTATATGGATTCTATACAGCGGGTTCCAAATAAATGATGCAAACTCCAGTGTACTTCTGACAAGTGAGAAATATAATATTTTTAAGGTTTGCGGATTATTAAAAGATTTACCTATTCTAAATATGAATCCAAGTAGTTTGTATGATTTTGTAATAACAGTGTTTATATGTTGAGTAAAGGTAAGTTTAGCATCAAGGTGCACTCCAAGGTCTTTACATTCATTTTTATGTTTTATGTTCACATTATCTAGAGTGTAATTGTGGCAAATTTTATTCCTTTTTCTTGTGTACGATATGACAAAACATTTAGAAGCATTCAGAGAGAGGTAGTTATTTTTACAGTAAATCATAAGTCTGTCTAGATCTGATTGAAGAGCGCAACAATCGGCACCCGACTTAATTTCTTTGTATATTTTCATATCATCTGCAAACACAGAGAATTTGCAATGTTTGAAGCATTTCCCAATGTCATTTATGTACACAAGGAAAAGCAATGGACCGAGATGAGAGCCCTGGGGTACACCTGATGTAACATTAACTGGCAATGAGGAAAACCCTTTAACAACAGTTGTTTGGTATCGTTGGCTTAAGTAAGAATGGAGTAGATTAAATAGGTTTCCGCAAATGCCCATATGAAGTAGTTTTTTAAATAGAGTATTATGATTCACACGGTCGAACGCCTTGGAGTAGTCAGTATAGACACAATCAGTTTGAATATTTTTATCCATCGTTTCGTGTAGGAATTGTATGAAGACGGTTAAATTCGAGATAGTGGATCTTTTTTTCATGAAACCGTGTTGTTTATTTGAAATGAAGGGTGCTATGGTAGGATATAATTGGTCGTATACGATTTTCTCATAGATTTTACTGAGTATTGGAAGTTTAGAGATAGGCCTGTAGTTTGTCACGTCATGTTTGTCTCCTGATTTATGTATAGGTGTTACTAGAGCAGTTTTCCATTTAACTGGAAATATTCCCTGATCTATAGATTTGGAAAATATGTTTGATATTGGGAGTGCTAGGGTTTTAGCGCATTTTTTTAGGAAGATACCCGGTATGTTGTCGCATCCTGGCCCTTTGTTAATGTCAGTTTGGGAAATATATTTATATGTTACTTCTTCGTTAATGTTAACTGTATGGATCAGTGCGGTGTCAAATTGATGAGTCGTTGAATTGGGGTAATCCGCATTGATAGTTGTATCCGGTACAAAAACTGATGCAAAAAATTTTGAAAAAAGATTTGCGACACCTTGAGGTTCATTTGTAGACTCAGAGTCTAGAGATTATCTCATAATATGAATTTTGTAGATTTTACTTTTAGGAACAACGTCTTTACAGAATATTAAAATAATTTTAAATAACCTTTATTCCAGAATTTTAAAACATTCCTATTTTAGTTCAAAAAGTTACAGAATTGGACGTACCTACTGTATCAATTCTAGTTTGCGTTTGTCGTGCGGATAACTTAAGTTGGTCGCATCCTTATTGGTTGTCGTATCGTTTCATATGGCGTTTGCGGTGTAGGGATGGCTCAACAACTTAGTGGGGAGTGTACGGTGCACGGAGATGATTGTGTATGGAATGTTACAAAGGACCTCTCCAGGATGACACACAGCCTATTCAAGGGCTTATTTCCATGGATGTACACACTGCCTGAAGGAAATTGCTACCTCAAAGCTATTTCTTATCAAAGGGACATATAAGTGCGGTGGTCCTCCTTCGTATACAACACAGACAAAATGTTTCATTCGTAAAAAAAATGCGCCGCAGACAAAAATGCACTGAAATAAAGGACGACAATTCTACAAGATGCATCTTTATGTATATAATTCTTCTGTACGTGTGTATGTCACTGAACTCCTCCTAAACGGCTAAACCGATTTTGATGAAACTTTTTACGTGAGTCCCCAAATCCAAATGATTTAGATTCACAAAAATGAAAAAAAATAATAAAGATATCAATCGTTATAAATATTTTCGGAATATGCATTATGAATACTGGCAACATTGCTTTCAATATGTCATAATATTATGCAATGTTGGTTAGCCATTAAGGGGGGGACTGCTGCCAACGTAGCTATTTTTCAATTAGATATACCATCATTATCTATTATCAAATCGTATTGAAAAAAATAATTTAGATAGTTGGATATAACAAAAAAATATATATCTTTACTTTTTGATAATGTTCTATATAAATTATTGTAGAAAAATAATGGCATACCCCGATTTTCAAAGTTTATCTTATATTTTTAATAAAATATAAGGCGTAGTTTAACATTTTTTTTTTAATTAAACAAGACAAAAATATCTAAAAAAATATGATGTGACGTTGCATTAATGTTTCAAGTTTAGTAAATAAACCTAAAAAACATTAATTTCCATTCAGCGCCATTGCGAAATAAAACTTTTTTTGCTTTATAAGGTTAAACTGATACATTAATTTTCCAGATATTTTGATGCTCTTTTTGACCTTATAGTTTTTTAGAAATTTAAGATAAATGTCTAAAATCGGGGTATGCTTATTATTTTCCTACAAGAATATATACAGAACATAATTAAAAATTTAAGGTATATTTTTCTTTATTAATATCCAAACTAACTAGGTTATTTTTTTCAAAATGATTCGTTTTGTAGTAATGATGCTAATTCAAATAGAAAAAAAAGGTACGTTGGCAGCAGTCACCCTCTTAAAAGTTGATGTTTTTCTCAACGCTCGCGCTGTCTGAATGTTGCCTTTTTTAGGTGAGACAAGACTGATATGTGGGTATACACGCATGTGTCGTGCTTCCTTTTATAAGGTAATCCACACCCGCACACCTGTCGCTGTGGGATATGTCGTGATAGCGTGTGGTATTTTTATGTTTGTTAAACCAGCTAATAACAGGCATGCCAACGTTCGTGCAGGACAACGTCTGTCGGGTCCGCTAGTTTTCAAATAATCTGCATATAAATAAAGTAGACCTGGTAAGATTGTCGTTCTGGATTTGCGAATGTTTGTGCACGACTATATTCATGTCAGTCTGCCCAAGGCTGCCTGTTCTTACATTCGTTTGAAATCTTTCTATGTGGATATCGGCAATTTTACAGTAGAGTAAAAAACTTACAATATTACATTTTTATAATATTACATTTGAAACAGTATAAAAACACAAAGCCTCACAAGCTGATATGTTTTTTTTATTATTTTCAAAAGAAAGTTAGTTTAAATGTTATATAATAAGAATTAAATAATGCTTTTATGCTTTACTCGCCGAGTCGCCAAAATTGATATATGTGAATTTACCCTGAAGATGACAAAAATACCAACATTCTGATATATGCGTCCCTATCGTAATTAGACCTCAAATGGCACGAAGTAATAAAATCCGACACAGGGAGAGTGAGCAATTCACGTTGAACAAATGGTCCCTTTTGCATTGTGGGTCAGATTTGCTTTCCTCGCGTTGTTCCACCATTCTTTCAGCTGTCAAATATTCGAAAGTTACCTACTTTATATTTTTATCGTAATTAATATGTATTGATTTAGTTTATTTTCCAATATTTAATAACTTTATATTTTATTTTCTTTCAGAATCAAATTTTAGCCTATATAGTTACAAAAAAATGTAAGTTGAAATTTCAATTCTCGATGAATTTAGGTAAATTTTAAATCAACATTCACATATGGAAAGAACGTAGGTATTTGTTTAAAGATATTTTCATAAATGAGTTGGTGATTATTGTATTTCGGTGTACAGGTTATGTCATTCTTCTAGGAGTAGGTTAAAGAGTGCAGAAGGAATGGCACATGAAAATAACATGTTGCGAATGGTTGCACTTAGGGCAAACGAATCTATAGAACAGCAAGAAAGGAGATGTGAAGCCAGTAGATTACAAATGACGGCGTATAGGGTATTACAATTTCTGCAGCAAGAAAGAGGAAGTACAGATTTTCAGTCTTCAAGTAATTGGATAGAGGTAGGGAGTCGTGATAATTTAATGATAATAGATCAGATGAATATGCAAGACGTTGAAGTAATAGAAATTACTGCACTTAAATGCGCCATCTTAGCAGCATTAAAAGTATAAAACAGCCTCTAAGTCTTCAAGTCATAAGGCCCCTGAGTCAAATTGAAAACGCTTATCAATATCGCCAAACACTATTTTTTTTGTATGTAAAATAACAGATGTGGCATTGAAACATGAATCATGAAGACAAAAGGAAAATTCTGCTTTTTCCTATCGTTGCAATATAGATATTAACCTATAGTTGCAATTTATTTCTGAGCCAGTATCAACTTTTGGTAGAATGTCTATGATTTGTACATATTGTGGTGATTTGAAATGGAAGGGAGAAAACCTAGGAATGTGTTGTAACAATGGAATAGTACACATACCTGCAATAGATATCCTCCAGAGCCTCTTTATACATTATTAACAGGTAATTCTATAAATGCATGCCATTATAGAATTAAGTATTTTAAGAGTCATGTTAGAAGATATAATAGGACGATGTATGAGAGGGTCAGAAATGAGGACATAAGGAAAGAATGTAAGATAAAGAAAGATGTCATTAATAGAATTTAAGTGAACACATTGAGATGGTTTAGACACATGGGCAGAATGAATGAGGAACGCCTGACGAAGAAAATATACTTTGCGACAGGAATCGAACGAGAGGTCGGGGCCGCCCAAGTAAGGGATGGCATATCCATGGGAACGCTATTTTGAAAGGCGGAGATGTCAGAAGCATGAACAACAAATGAATATGTATAGGACAATGTATGAATGTCGACGAGGCGATGAATGTGTGTCAAGATAGAAATAAGTAGCGTTTGGTTCTCTCTGCCTACCCCGCGAGGGACATGGCGTGATGGTATGTATGTAATGCTTGCTTTCAAATGAAATTTTTAGGAACCACTAAAGAATTATGAGTTATTATTATGAGTGATAGAGTTAGATGTGTTACAAAGGAGGATCGAATTAGAAATGAATACGTCCGAGGTAGTTTTGGAGTCGCCTCTATTCCGGAGAAACTAAAGGCCAGACACCGATTGTACGGACACATTACCAGACGAAATGAGGATCAAATAGTTAAACTCACACAGGATATACGCACTCAGTCCAGAAATAGAGGCCGTACATAGGCCACCTGGTGGACAAATATTAAGGAGTTGAGGGAGGAGCAACTAACCAGAGAAATGACGCAAGATGGAAAGGTCTCCGAAGGGCAAGAAAGGAAAGGTCGTACCAGAAGGGCCGCTCCAGATGAACTGGGAAGAGGCAAGGAAGAAGAAATCTATATTTTCAAAACATTTCTGTATGTTTCATTTAATTAACAAATTATTTTACTTTCAAATTTATGAAGATAAATTTAAGAAAATAAAATTAAATAATTGCCAACAATCAATTAATTTATTCACATAAAAATATCATCATCATTATTCTTAGCGTCACAACTCTTGATGGGTCCTATCTGTGTCCAAGAATCTTCTCCATACTGTTCTATCGTTGGCTGCCACCTTCCAGTTCTGCTGCCCCATGGCTCATGACTATGCTGAAGTCCTGGTAAAGATCATAAAGCTCGGTGATATATATCTTTTACGCCATGTTTGACAGTCGTTAATAGGTACATAGGTATATTCTGCATAAGATTTTTCTTTCAAAGGCATCCACTCTGTTTTCATCGTGTTTTGTTAATATCCAGGTAGGTATCCGATAAAAATATATTACTATCAAATTCAACAAAACTTATTAACGTGGTAAGTTTTCTCCATATCTTTAACAATGTATATCTTTGTCAAAAACTTAATTGAAAAAACTTGAATCGAACTATAAAAACTATATAACCATATTGAATCGAACACCACATTTTCCTATGACATATACGCATTGTCGTCTCGATACTCGACATACATACATCACCTAATAATAATAATAATTAAAGACTTTTATAGTATTAAAAATACAAAATATATAAAGGGAAAGAACACGGGAATCTCTTCGGTGACGGATTTTTAACCAGTTCAGTCGTTGCCTGCTCTCGGATACGTGGTCGAACTTCCTGAGTCCAAACACGTATCGAATGCAGACATTTTGTAACCGTTCGAGTTTGTTAAGTTGATCTTCAGTTGAATCTCAGCGTAGGCAACGTCAGCGTAGTCAAGTAATGGTAGCATGTGTTGTTGAGTTACGCGACATCCTACGTAGGCGATTCAAAGCGAATGCGAAGCGATCCGAACGGATACATGCGAATTCAAAGCGATGCGGTGCGACGCTGCGGCTCTGTCCTACGGGCACGCGAATCGTGCTTCTGACATTATACTTTACCAAAAAAAACTATGGCACCGCTTCCAATTCGCGCGAAAATATCAAACCAATTGCTCGCGTTCGCTTCGCATCGTGCCATGTCACACCGTACCCTACTCGCGGTCGGTAATGCAGGACACTTCAATAGTTACCGACTGATTGTTATTTTCGCGCCGCTTCGCGTTCGCCTTGAATCGCCTACGTAAGACGTCGCGTTAGAGTGATTTTAGTCTTAACTGGTAAATAATTTTTAAGTCGGCCTCATACGTTCTCATTTGTTATTCAACAGACATACGACAAAGTTTAAGTATTAAATTTAGAATAAAATTATTATATTTATTTGTTTATAAATTTTTGGAAGACTAATAGCATATATATTACATCTAATATAAAAATGTAACAGCCAATTAGAAGTCTCCGCTGATTGGCTATACTGTCAGTTGCAAGTTGAAAAATATAACATAATAATATAATATGTTTCTGTGACAGATAAAGTTTCATCGTGAAACGGAGGTAAACATAAACAAGAAAAAAAAATTATCACCGAAGAGAACATACATGATTTTATATTTTAGTGGTTACAGTTGGCAAAATAAATTATAGTATTAAAAAAATTGCACTTAGAATACATCTCGCTACTGTAATGCTAATCTGAAATACATCAAATTCTGGTGAATTAAATATAAAATGTCCATAACCAAACTATAGTACCGCTTTAATGTCTGCAGTTAAAATAAGAGTCTGCGAATGCTTGCTAAATTAACTGAAAAGGCGAATATCCTTATTTAAGCATAAAAAATTATACAATCTAAATACACATAACACACAATAGTAAGTGTAAACATTTAAGTAATATCATTTAGTTTAGATTTAGACTACATGTTGAGTTTGCAAACAAAATTTATCGGTCATTTGTCAAACGTCAAGTCAAATGTCAACCACGGTGTTGCCAGGATTTAAAGTACTAATTATTATTGGAGAGTTGCATGAAAAAATATTAATATTTATTACATGCTTATTTACAAGGAGTTTAAAATATCAATCTTTCTAAAGTTAAACAATTTATTATTTTGTAAATTAATATTTTATAAGAATAACGTTTTTGTGCGGAGGCGACAAACACAGCAGCGAAAAATAAAGCTTGCTCCGTGTCATGGTTTGTGAAACGCAAATTAAGAAACTAAAAGAGAAGTTTCGTTTGACTTCTACAATAGGGTTTGCAACCTTTTTAACCACTTTGCGGATTATAGGCGTTTGATTTAGTTGAAACTCAGCAATCTTCGTATTGCCTGTATAATTAAAAATGGTCCCTCAGTGTCTCCCGTCCCTTCGGTGCCTCCCGTCCTTTTAATGTCTCCTGTCCCTCAGTGCCACCCGTCTCTTCAGGGTCTCCCGTCCCTTCAGGTCCTTCTGTACCTCCCGTTCCGTCAATGCCTCTTCATTTCCTCCCGAATCTTTCATCCCTTCAGACATTTTAGTAACTTCAGACCCCTCAGTACCTTCAATGCCTCTTCATTTCCTCCCGAATCTTTCATCCCTTCAGACATTTTAGTAACTTCAGACCCCTCAGTACCTTCAGATCGTTCAGTACCTTCAGACCGTTCAGTACCTTCAGATCCCCCAGTGCCATGGACCGCCGGAGGCGGTCATTTACCGCGCAGCGGTAAAAGCCGGCTGCAAGCCCTAGCTTAGAAGCTGAGCGAAGCGAAGCTTCTCAGCTAGTAACAAAATAATACAAATGTCAACCATCCTATTTTAAAGATAAATCTCAAAATAACGAGAACCTGTCCCCGTCAAAATGTTTTTGAATGTCATAAATACTTGAAGATTAAAACGGTCCTTCCTAATTTTGTATAGCACAAGCATTTTCAATCATAAAAAACAATCGAATAATTTAATTGTTGTATAAACGAAACCATTGGATTTTTTATCCTATGGAGATTCAATGATTTTTTTATGACAATTTTTTTTCATATCTCAACAGAGACGAAATTGTAATTTTAAGGAAGAACCGGATAATCAAGGAACCTGGAACGTGATCACTTTATGCGCTTGAGCAATGTTCACCAATTACGCCTTCAGTCCAATTTTTATAGCCGATGACAAGTCGCAATCCCTGTAGGTTCCTTAATGTTGCGGTGTTTCCTTTGTATTCCGACTTCGTCTCTATTGAGATATTAAAAAATACATCATAACTTTTTATGGAGGTACAAAAATTTGAACTGTCAAAATACAAATAAGTCATTATATAACTATATAATCGATGTTGTGACTGCCATTCACGATTTTTAATCTTCGACAAGACTCGTCAAAACGGGATGTATATAATCCAACTGTCGATTCGTTCATTTTGTATGGAGTAGTGGACTTTTTGCATGCTAATAACACCAACTAGAGGCCTCGCAGCATATATGTTTCGGTACATGGAATTACTCAGAATTCGGAGTAGAACTTTTTATTCAAGTTTTGTGTGTGTGTGTGTCTGTCCCCCCCCCCCCTTGTAACTTTTGATCCGCTCAATTTACAGAGCCCAAAATTTCAAAATATACAAACACTTATAAGCCTACAAAACTTTTATACTCAGAATTGTGAATTTTTGTTTCAGTCAGGGGTAATCAACTTTTGAATTTTTGGTTTATTTTTCCGTATATCTCAGAAACCATAAAAGCTAGAACGCTGAAAATTGGTATAAACATAGACAAATACAAAATCTCAAACTGTTTTTTTTTTAAAAAAATCCAGGGTTTCTCAAACATTTTTTATTAAGAATTTTTTTTTATTATAAATTTATGAGTTTAACTGCCTATATTTCCAATTTTTCTAAAAATATCAAAAAAAGCTGAAACATCCCAACTAGATAATTTAATTTTCTATAAAAAATATAAGCATTGTATAAGCACATCTTAAAATTTTTTTAACAAATTTTATAAAAATTGAATTTAGTGACGACATTACTTCATACAATTTGTACTAATCTCCAAACATACATACATACCATCATGCTGTTTTCATTTTCCGGGTAGGATCAAAGGACTGACCTCCATACTATCCTATATTGACATACATACCTAGGTACATGTGTTGTATAGAAAACCAAATATCTTAAAATATTAAATAATTTGTATTTATGGGTTTATACTTTGGTACTTATTCTTCAACTATACATATTATCGCTATCGACAGTTGGATCTCATGTGTTACATGCAACTAGTATATCACTAAACATATAGGTATAGGTATATAAATATATCACAAATTCTCTAAAATAAGCACACATTATGCTATAGATAAACGAAACCAATTAAAGCGGGATTCGAACCCATTCCACTAAATTCCTACTTGACCTTTCTAAGTGATTTCCTACTGACCTATCATCGGAACTAAAATAACGTTGACACTATAATCTGACCGCACACGTTTATTTGTTTTAATATTAATTTGCATTTGAACACACACTATCGTATCTTATATTATAGCCTGTGACCATGTAGGACGTGTCCTACGAAACTAGTCAGGTATATAAAATTGTTGAAGAACAAATTTATTTATTTATATCATCTTGACACTTATACAATCATTTATAAATACTTTCCCACAACCTCACTAGGACTACGCCTGTTTCGAGGTTGGAGATTTACAATATTATTTTTATACATTACATCTACATACACCCACCACACAACAAATACAATATTTACTGTAGGTACGCAGTTGGGTACCTTCAATCATTATTGTGACAGTAATATTATTCTACAGCAAAAAAAAGGCACACCCAATTGGTACAATTAATGCAAGGTACATGGATATAGATGCCAGGGTGACCACACAATAAAAATATTTTTAACATATAACAAAAAAAAAACAAAATAAATCACAAATTAATTTAAATCATATCAGGTGAGTATATAAATTTTGAGTTGTTTTTTGAATAATGGAAATGAATTTATTTTTTAAGGCATTTTAACTGTTTCATTTAAATTACATTATTATATTATATTGTTGCTTGGAATAAATTGACGAAAAGTATCTTATATTGACTACTATAAAACATGACTTGCTCCTAGGTAGGTAGATAAATATAAATTAGTGGAAAACTGCTAAAGTTCGTATTACAAGAGTTATTTGAAAAAAATGTACGAAAAATGTGGGGTACCGTACTGCGAGAATAGTGCTTGCTGGACCTTGCTTGCTTGAAGGTTTATCATCTCACAGATCCAGACTGAAAACAATTGAAAACTTGTGTCTTCACCGAATATCGAACCCGGGACATTTGGCTCAGGAGTGAGATATCTAACCCACTCAGCTTCGAAGGTCGACAATAATAATATAATCAAATATTATAATAACATGTACACAGCTAGCCCTAGAACAGGCAAACCTATTTATACAGCAGTCATTTGTTTTTATTGATGTATGTATATGTGAATGATGAGATAAATTTAAAAAATCACAACTTATTTAGATAGCGTTGATCGCTGCGTCATATAATCCTGTATTAATAATGACGACTGAAAATTAACTTTGATCACAGCGAGGATTTATTATTTTTATAACGATGACACGCATCGATCAAAGAAAAACCCACCCTAGTATTATTATATTATTGAGATAACAATAATGATTAAACTACCCCTCACAGTCTATCAAAATATTACATTATCTTCAATCTGTAGCAGTGCTTCCAAATAATTGAGATATTCATTTTTCGAATACGAATTCGAATAGTATGCTACGTATTCGAATAATAAAGGGTTTACAATCCATTTTAAAAGTTAAATATATGTGAGAACATGGGAAATCAATATATGTACATATGTGAGAAATTAAATATATGTGAGAACATGGGAATATCTCCTGCCAAAAATACTAATTGATATGAGCTCTTGCATAATATCTACACTACATGCCCAAAATATAACCTTATTTAATTATAATTTGTACTCGTATGTTGTTTGTACATATCAAATCCGCCTGTTTTTGAAATCTTTACTTACTGTTACTGAAATGTGTAAAAAAATAATAATTAAAGTTTTTTTTTATTTTTCAGAAATCTTCCCGGGTGTGCGCTGAACGAATCGTCAAGTTTCATTGTAATCAGATGAATGGTTGAAGAGAACAAAAAGGCAATTTTCACCTATAGAAAGGGGATGCGCACTGGTAAACGCAACCACTCCCAGGTGCCAGGAAATATCAAAAAACAGAAATTAAAAAATGATTTTGATTCGTTTGGAAAGAAATTCAGTACGGATATTTGACGAATCTTTCGAATATTCAACTCTTCGAAAACAGACAATACCTAATACGAATAACAAATATTCGAATATTCCTCTGGGAACCTCCATTCTGTAGATTGTTAACAAACCGTGAACACTCTTCTCATAATCATCATAAAACCCTTTTGCTGGTAAGCTTCCAACAAAGAAGCAACATCGACGAAGTACCTACATATGTACGTCAATCATTCTGAGAGCTTATCGCCTAATTAGTGATGGATACCCTTCGTCTCACAGACTCTCTATACTTGCCAATATTATATTGGTAGTTTAAGATCCTTGTGTCTCGAGTGCTTTGTTCGAAAATATCCTGATGGAAAATGATCAGCTCGCTGAAAATACTCAGACCAATCAAGAAAGAAGACTTAAATGGGTGGCAACATATGAGCTACTCACAAAGTTGGTTAATAATATTAATAATAATATAATAATATTGCATTTTTTAACAGATTTTTAATTATCTCAATAGAGACGAAGTTGGAATATTTACTGTAGGAGAACCGGGAAATCAAGGCACCTACAGGGCTTACGACCTGTCATCGGCTGGTTTACGTGATCACTTTATGCGCTTGCGCAACGTTCACCAATTATGCCTCTTTAATGAGATCCCTATCAATTCAATTTTTGAAAGTTCTATATATTGCAATACTGAAATTCTTTTCGCTTGAGGAAATAAGGATTTTTACTACAGCCATCTATGTGTGAAATTATGAACAATATTCTTATTATTTTTATTTATTTTTGTTGTAACGCCATCTATTGAGAGAATTGGTTTTTTTTTGTAAATAATGAAGCAACAATTCTTATACCTGAGGTGACAATGCATTTTTCGCATAGAAGTTACCCGTGAATTGCGCCAGACTTATAACGTCACTTTTGTCTTATTTACCTACTTGTACCAATGTGTAAGTAATCGAATATTTTTATTATTGCATATGCGCAAACATTGGATTTTTTTCCCTGTCGGGAGTCAAAGATTTTTTTAACAGATTTTTAATTATCTCAATAGAGACGAAGTTGGAATATTTACTGTTGGAGAATTTATTTAACCCACATCGTAACATTTGGTATCTTTGACTTTTATTATTCATTTAAAAATGTTGTTTTAATGTTCCTAACACAATAGAAATGCATATTTATCAGTATTTATTGAATTAAAATTAAAAATATAATAAATTGCCTTTTCAGTTTTAATTTTTTGTCTGGATCTGGGAAACGATAAACATCTTTCGAGTTTCAAGAATCTGACTACAATTAAGAAACTTACTTTTCTGTATAATAGATATGTTAAAAGCTTAAGTATTTCTGAATAAAGATAAAACGTCAGCAGTTTTCAATCGGTCGATGGCATTAGCAACACATATTATTCCACAAAGTATACGTTTTATAAAACCATATTAAGACCATAAATTGGGCTTGTAAGGTCAGTTTGATTATGGCAAAACGGTTGTCGGAAGACAAAATTAATACATTGTGTAATAATATGTGTTCATGGATATATACTATAGGCAGAAAGAACCAAGCGGCATTCGCCTCTAATTTGTACACATTCATGGCTTCTTTAACATCCATGCATCGTCTTATACATGCTCGTCGATTGTTCGAGATTCTTATATTTCCCTCCTTCAAAATATTCACATGGTCATGCCATTTTATTCTGTGGCGGGTTCCTATTCTCTCTATTTTCGCATCCTTGTATATTTTTTTTGTGAGTCGTTCATCGTTCATTCTTTCAATATACAGAAACCTCCTCATTCATTTTCCTTGTTATATTCTTCTTTTATTTGCATTCTCTCCTTATCATATTATATCGTTCTGTTTAATGATCTTCATAATGATCTTCATAATGAATGCCTACTCAATCGCGACGCCATAATCCCATATTCTCTCTTAAACAAGTATCCACTAATTATCGACAAAATTCATTTCTTTGGCGTGTTTGTAACAATATAAATAATTCAATACTTTACTCACCAGAATTTGACGTATTTCAGTGTAGTATTACAGGGGCGAGTAATGTTCTTAGGGCTAAGTTCTTTAATGATGTGTGATTTGTTTGTGAATATGAACTTTTTTATTGTAATTTAATATTTACATTTATTGTAATTTTAACATTTATTGTAAGTAATATTATGTTTACCTCGGCTGCAGGATGTAACTTTATCTATTACAGAAACCGAATATATATTGTGTTGTTGTATTTTTCATCCTGCAACTGATGGTATGGCCTATCAGCGGAGAACTTTAATTGGGCTGCTCGGTTGTTATCCTAATTGATAAACTGTAATGGATAGCTGTTGGTCTCCCAAAGAATTGTATAATAAAAAAAATAAAAAAATAAAATAAAATATTTCTACAGTATTTATTCTACTTTAATACGTCAAAGTTGGTTGTGTACAATGTGTTATTGGGAAAAATTAGTCAATAAATGATATGTTTCCAGTTAGTTGCATGATAAGGAATACAAAAAAAATTTCAAAAAAATTGCCTTTTCAGTTTTTAAATTAAAGTCTCTGTAATTTTTTTGTTTATAAGAAAATAAATAAATGAATAAAATGAATAAATTAATTAATCCCTTTTCTTTTTTTTAATTTTAAGTTTGTATCATTTATTTATTTATTAGATAATAAATAGCAATTAAGTAAATTTTATTAATTATTAAATAATAAAATTAATTTATTAATAAATAATAAAAATAATTAATAAATACTTAAATTTATTAATTAATTAATAGTTAAGGAATAAATAAATAATTAAGTTAATTAATAAAATAAATATAAATAAATGAATTAATTAGTTAATAAATAATTTAATTAATTAAGTAATTAGTAAATAATTGAATCAATAAATTTATGAATAAATAAATATAAATATGTTCATTTATAAATAAATAATTAATAAATATATTAATATATAAAACCCATTATTAACTTCACAGCATCTCAAATGGATTGTACCTATGGTCTTTAGCAAGATCTTCAATATCTTTTTCCAGTTAATTCAGTGGGGAAAAAGTATTTCATTGTTTCTAAACACGAAATGGTACTAACTAGGAAATGGTATTAGAGGTAGTTGATAATGGTCTTCTAATACTCTAATGGTAGAAAATGAAGTAAAGTAGAGTGTATATATTTGTAGTGACAGTAATGTATATCGCGAAAGACGCGTCAATCAACTCCCGACATCTCCCGCAACACTCCCCTGAGCATCGCATCCTACGAAATGTATCCTAGCAACCCCCACGTGATACCCAATACCAGTCGTTCTCAAACTTTCAATAGGAGCACCCTTTCACTATTTAATTCAACTTCGTTCATACATAGGTATTTTAATAAAAATCTATCATGAGGCTTTGCGAATATTATTTGTTTTTTTTTTTAACTATCATGAATACTTACATTCCTATTAAAAGAAGGTAGGTACCTAAACAACAATAAAAAACAATTATAAGGTCTTTGGTTAACACCGTCTCAATCAAAAGTACCTTCCTAATGTAGGATTAAAATATGTACATATGTATTATTTTTTTTTTATTTGATTCGGAAGATAATTTTAATTTTTTTTTTTAATATGAAAAATGAATATGTCCTTATTAAACAAGTATGTACATATACATCTTCCTACGTTCCCTAAAATATGCAAATAAATGCTCGTGCTTAGGTGAACGAAATCGGTCGAGGCAGGATTCGAACTCGCGACCACTGGATTACTAGCCCAGCGCGCTAACCCATCTGACCCATATGAATTATTTAACTTAGTCATTTATTTTTCATGCGGGTAATCTTGGTTTGATCCCCGGCAGAGAAGAAATTTATTTAAAATTATTTCTCACGCAATTCTTCCTCTCTGGACTTCAAACACTAGTTATTTGGAAGGAATCGCCATTTGGCAATAAACACGCCACTTCATTATATATATGCAAATATATTTTTTTTATTTAAATCAATAATTAAGTAATATTAATTAGACTTTCTTTGTCATAGGAATATCTCCGTAACAATAATATGGTCTACTGAACCTCATCATAAGAGGAAAAATTGACTATAGTCGCGGTGTGTTTAAGAGGCAGGAGGAGGCTGATATGGCACAAAAATAAGAAAAATAAGAAAAGGTATACTTATAAAGAATCAAAGAAAGCCCTCAAGATAGATTAATTTATTTATACAGAAGGATTTTATTTATTTGGACAATTCTTGATGACAAAGGAATTTTCATTTTAGTATTTACATATTTATTTACCCATGACACTCGTAAATCTATTGAAGATTTGAATTTTCCGTTTTGTGAATTAACGTATAGATAGTTTTTTTTTAATTGTTTTGTTGAATTTTTTTTTTGTTTTTTTTTTAATTTATTTATTCAATAAAACAATATATACAACAATTATTTGAATTCGTACACTGTTTTTTTGTTATTCTCTTTCCCAAAAACCATAAAATGCTTGTGCTGAGAAAGTGAGTACATTTAGATTTTAATTAAATCAATAATACATATTTCATTATTATTTAACATATTATAAATAAAGGAAATAATGACACTGAAAATAAATTAGATAATTTTTCAATATATCATAAAATTTAATTCTTATTTTATTCTCAAACCCATAAAGATTGAAAACTAATGTTCCTCGGGGTTGCATTAGAGAGACTAAAAACAAATTAATTATGCAACGACTGAAGATTCCCTTATCGAGACCAAATAGGGGTTGAAATATATAGGGAGGGGGAGAGGGTGGATATTGGCATATTACATTCCTCGTTTGTTTCCTGAATTTCAATGAATAAATAGTTAAATAATCAAATAAACATTTTGCTAGAATTGTTAACACGCCGATTGAACAACGGCGCATATTTTACTCGACGCACAAACAATTTTATGCGCTCATTTAAATATTAATGAATCGATTCTTTAATGCTTCAACGATCAAAGGGGTTTTTATAACATCAACCATCCAACTACACAAACAAACGAAAATGTATTAAAAAACAAATAGATTTTTTTATACTAATACGACATCTCAATAGAGACGAATTTGGAATTGGAGAACCGGAAATCAGGCACCTCATGGCTTACGATCTGTCATCGACTGGTTTACGTGATCACTTTAAACGCTCGTGTAACGTTCACTAATTATGCCTTTTTATTGACATCCCTTATCAATCCAAATTTATATTTCTATAAAATATATTGAATGGCAATTTTGGAGAATGTTATTACTACCACAATGAAGATTATCGAGGATTCTGTATTTTAATGAAATTTTAACGCAGATCAAATAATTATATCTTTTTTGTAAATTGTAATGATTGCAATGCACACCTGCACACCTTTCGCTGGTTACCCCACATTGTGGGATATGCCGTGATGGTATGAATGAATATGAATGAATGAATGAATGTAATGATTGAGTCAACACTTTTTAGTAATAAATTTAAATTTCAATACTGGTTTCATTATTATATTTATTTTATAATAGTCAACCCTCGTGGCAGATAATTATTCTCACTCTTGAACTAATGATCTATGATTCGATTCCCGGTGTATACAGTGTTAAGCCGTTTTTTAAGTCAGGATCTATGAGACGGTAAAACATCATTAGTCTCCAGAATGCGGCAACTTGTTATTGAGTAATAGGTAACAGTTAGTCGCCCGAGAAGCACCATCGCGCTATTTCCCTATTTGGGTTAGGAAGAGAGAACCGAACGCCAGACTCCAGATTCCAGAAAAGCAAAATGATAAAAAAAAAACTGTTAACATTTTTATAAACTCTTGGTTTAAAAATATTTGTAATGATTTTATTTATTATTTTTTTCTTTTTTGCTAACTGCCGTGGCACGGTTGGTAAGCCGTTTGGTTTCTGTGCGGGTGTCCTGGATTCGATTCCCAGCAGAGGAGAAATTTATTTAAATTTATTTCTAACGCAAATATTGCTTCTATGGGCTTGAAACACACATGGTTAGTTGGAAGAAATTGCTATACGGCGATAAACTCGCCACTTGCGCAGGGTGCAAGGAAGTGTTAATTTTTTTTATAATCATAACGGGTTTCATTAATTAAAGTGTTGCCCACAACCCACTTTTTTTGATTCTATTATTTATTTAAATTCAAATATAATCTTTTCTTGTCAAACTCTGAAGATGGTCACTGGATGACCGAATCTGGACTTTTTCTTTCGTCAGACCTCCTTGGTCCATTGATGGACATAGGCATCCCCCTGAGACCCCCACAGCTCATACAACTAAGCATAAATGCTTTTGCTTATAGGTGAACGTTGGTGGCAGGATTTGAACTCGCGACCATTGGATTACTAACCCAGCGCGCTAACCACTCTACCACCACCCATCTAGTCAACATCAAATAAAGTTGAGGAAACAGTTTCACAAAACTTTATTCTTGCAAAATGGCGTACAAACGAGTGAGTACATTCTGTAAATACGGCCCTTAGTAATAAGTCATCATAATTTGGGCAGATTCATATCTAAAATTAGAGTTCTGCATTCTATGTTAACCTCTGCAATATGATATAAGGTGGTGTGTGGTGTATTTTGAAGATAAAAGCTAAGAAATGGAAGTTGGGTAGGTATCTATAATTAATAAAGCAAAGTGTCTTACTGCCTGACTGTGCATCTATATGTATGTCTGTCCGTGCTCGCCGTAGCGACCTTGTATAGGTATTTCTGGTAGGTTGAAATTGTGGTGCACCCACTATTTATATTTAAAATACTTTAAAAAATATTCCCAAATATCGAATTATGAACTTTGTGGCACATAGCATTTTTTTGTTTACTATATTTTATAACTTTGTATAAACCACGTTTTTAAAATTGATATTCTGACCAGTTTCGGAACTAACCGCTTCCTCCTCGGTCAAATTTAGATTTTTTTTTCAGATTTTCGGTTGAAAATCTGTCTGAGGAGGGTACGTTTAATTCCGAAACCGGTGATTACAAAGTCATAAAATATATTTAAAAAAAATATATATTACAAGTTTTTATTTACTAATTAAAACAATCACAATATTTAAAAAAAAACGTCGTTTTCTTGTCAAATCACGGCCTACCCCTTCGATATGCTGAACGTACTACACTAGCTATCCCCATTAACAACACAGAAGTTTTCATTCCCAACCTAGATATTGGAAAGTTATAAAGTACCTTTTATGTTTTGAATTTTTATTGCAAACCAATGTTAAATTATCAAGTACAACAAAATATGTTTTTCCATTGTAGCTTTTACTATGAAATCAGAAAAACCAACAGATTATATCATCATGATACTCAATTGACATCTCTGATTCATAGTTTTCAAAAATAAAAAAGAGATAACGGTGGCTTGTACAATGTACAAGTGAGTTCACGGACAACGGACAATGCCGTGTGTGTCTGCTAGTTTGATAATAAGTGAAGAGGGATGAAGGATATTATATTCATGAAACAGATGGTATCCAGACCATAGTGTGTACTCAGCTAGAGCAAGTCTCACTCAGATATGTTAATGATAGAGACACTAATGCTATGACAAAACGGTGATGCTGTACGTCTCCAGATTACAATCTTGATTAACTAGAAATTCTCTGGAAATGTCGATTCAACTAAAGCAACCTTCAGACATATGCTTTAAGGGGCCATATAAACCTAAATACATACATACCATCACGCCATGTCCCTTGCGGGGTAGGCAGAGAGAACCGAACGCCACATTTTTCTATCCTGGCACGCATTTCTCGCCTCGTCCACATTCATGCATCGTCTCATACATGTTCGTCTGTTGCTCACACTTCTAATCTTATTTTAAAGTAATTTTAAGCTAAGTTTCTAAGGTTAATATGTTAATAAGTATTTTAAACTATTCTCATTATTGTTTATTTGAATTTTCCATTTAAGGTTACTGTCAATTGATAACATCTATTGATATCAATAGAAGTTATAGTGGAGACTTTAAATATAAACTCAGGATTATATAGGTATTCTTTTAATTATTATGCTATCCACTATCAAATCAGGATATGACTCAATCTTTAGATACTACAATCAAAATGAAACCTTATTTTGATTCCATCTTCGCTGACTACCACCGATTCCCTATTTAAATGGAAAAGTTATCCGATGGAAATGAGAAAGCAAAAAAATCTTAACATATTTTACTTCAATATTATGTCAATTAATTTTACAGTCTCGCTTTTGTGGTGGAGAAACTTTTACTGCAATAAAACCGTAATAGGATAATAATGGTGAAAAGCTTTGTTAACTTAAATGTGATGGTACAACTTCATATATAATATATTCTTTTCTCTCTCAGAATACATAGTTTCAGCAAATTTGAAAACCATACTAAGTTGTGCTGCTGTGGCGATGCAAATTAAATTTGTCTTTTTCATTTAAATTCATTTTTAACCGTAAAATTACATATCTAATTACTTGAAACAATAGATTAGAATTAAAGCTCAAAAAGCACATTTCAAACTGCGGTTCATGTTTCTTTAGACAGCTTAAAAATGTTTGCAAAGAAATTCAGCTAAAACACTTCCAGATTTGTTTTTTTTTTATTTAAACATACATACGTACACACCATCACGATGTTTCTTTTACAGAGTCAACAGATAAAACCGATCGCCACACTTTTCCATATGAATAAACATTCAACTCTGCATCTTCTCATGCTATCTCTTTTGTTATATCATAACCTCTCATTTTACATGTTCTAAGATCTATCTTGATGTTCCTGCCATTTTTCCCGCGAGTGACATCAGCTTCTTATTCGATTACTTTAATCCTCGTATGTTTTATTTCATATTTCATGAAAAATTGCTGCGTCACGCATGAAAAAAAAAACATACAATAAAAAAAACAGGAATCGATTGGATGATATTATGTATATAGTTAATAGACCCCTCAGAGCCGAACCCTTTGAAAGTTTAAGTATCTGAATAGGTGAATCATTGCCAATCGAAAGTTTAAGAATGCGTTTGAACTATTAAATAATTTACAATATACCTACGCATTGATCTGCTATTAATTTTGAGGAAGTGTATGTATGTATATATTGTTTGTATTGACTGACCCCACGTCGGCGCATGCCTCACACCGAATATCGACAAATAACTTGATAAATAGGTATAAGAGGCAAGGGGAACGAAGGGGAAGCAAAAACTCTAATTTGTGCTCTGTGTAGCCCACGTGATTCCTCGTGTCATTTTCCGATAAATATAGTTCGAGAAATAGCAACGTTTTCGATTAATCATTTTTTTAATAGTTTTTTTTATATCTTCTTTCTTATTTAATATACATATGAAAGAGACAAGTTTGGCACCTGGGAGGGGTTGCTTTTACCAGTGCGCATCCTGTTTATATATGAAAATTGCAGATTTAAACATTATTTCAATATAACTTGTATTTGTATGTTATTTATACCTATAAAATCCGACCATTTGTAAAACATGTGTTTTCTGTTACTAAAAAAAAAAGTAGATTTTTTTCAATAAGGAAAGATTTATCAAAAACCACACATTTAAAAATGAATTGTTTTTTTGATGTTGCTATCTCAACTAATATATTTAATATGTAGGTTAGATTGTGAAATATAGAATGTAGAGTATGTATGAAATAATAATCGTTTCAAAATTCTCATTTCACCAAATTCTTCATATACCACCTAATCTATGTTCAACTACATATATCTTTTATTATTTGTTAGGTAAACTATAATTGAATACTCCCACGTCCCACACGCTACCTAATAAGTAAGGTCCTATAAACAGATTAAGTACCTACAATATAGGGAGATTAAAACGATCTTTACAAGGGTTGGCCTGTTTTTAATCCAGGTAGACGTCGAACCTTTAACCTTCGGAATATATTATTTACCCCTTCGTCAAATTTCAATTTCGCTCCCGGCCAAAATGCACCAAAAAACGATCTAACCCATACTCTCTCATGTGGAAAATTGTGGAAAAAAAGTGCACCGTAATTATTGTAGAATGAAAGATAACCAATAATTTAAAGTCAATATTTTATTAACTGAAATATTCATAACTAAATGAAATACATTAACATATCTTTATTTGATAAACATAGTTTATGCCAGACAACATAAATAAATTTATTTATTTATGTATTTACAATCCAATTACATAAAATAAATACCTTCACAATAGTTTCCGCAGTAAGTTTAGCGAATATTTATTCGTGTTGGGGGACTATATTCATTAATAATATGATGATGGGTTGATAAAATGATGATGGTATTTAGATGGGTCGATGGCAGAGCGGTTAGCGCATTGGGTTAGTATCCAATGGTCGCGAGTTCGAATCCTGCCTCGACCGATTTCGTTCACCTATAGCACAAGCATTTATGCTTATTTTAGGGAACGTAGGAAGATGTATATGTTCTTGTTTGACAAGGACATATTCATTTTTTCAATTAAAAAAAATTATAATAATTCAATTATAATTTATATATGTACAATGTACAATAAGTGGTGAATTGTGAGAACCATGAGAACATTACCTTCATGAGCCTATCTGTTGTTTTATAATTTGTATTTATATTATAATTTGTATTTTTGATTTTTTTTATATGTTATAATTATATATTAGACATAAATGGGTTACATAAGTAAAGACTGTGTCAGTTAAAATGAATTGTAAAGCTATTCCGACACAAGCACTGCTTAGTGGAATAGTTCTTATCCACTGGATGTTGGTACTGATAGATTGTATTCATTTTGTCAGTGCCAACATGTTATACTAAATTGTCAATTTTTAAAAAAATTTTTTTTGTTCTATGTTTCACTGTCGTATTGTTGTAATTTTTTATGTATGGTTATTGTGGATTTAAATAAATAAATAAATAAAAATAAATAATATTTGAATTTTGACTAAAAAATAAATAAATAATTTAAAATCAAAATCATACCACACATTTTGGATGTTTCAAGCGATTACTTTAAAATCTGATTGGTTGGAAGAAATTGCCTAATGGCAATAAGCCCGCCAGTGTGCAATATATTTCTTTATAATATAATGTAAAAAAAGATAAAAAAATAAACTAGTTGTTAATATTTTTACCGTCCCAGATTCAGGAGACACCAATGATTTTTTTCCTTTAAAGTTGCGTTTATTTCAAAGTTTCGACCAATATCATTTGGAAGTTTATTATATAAACAAATTTTTTAATTCTAAAAAGCATACATACCTATCTAGTACTTTTAATGATATTATGGTAATATACCTATACTAAAAGTCAACAAAGCGTAAAATTATCTAGAGTAATCAGCACATGCGTATGATAATCAAAATCGGATATATGTACAAAATATGTAATGCATGAGGTAATTTGGATCTGTGATATTGAAACAAGAACTGATACAAAAAAAAAAAATCTGCCGAACATCGAATGTGAAAAAAACCACTTATAGGTATATGCAGAAAAACAGCAAGAGAACCCGTTTATTAAATGTTCTTGAAAATTTTAACTCATTGCGTTAAGTAATAATACCCGCCTACTTTAGCAAAAGGCAGAAATGTTTCCAAAATACCTGAAAGTTGGCAGTATTGCTATTCAAATCTATGGAATTAAAACAAATAGCATAGATAAATCTTTTTTCTTCTAACTTATTAAATTTGCTCGAAAATTAGACACAAATGACGAATGTAACAAATCACTGGACTTTAGATTAAAGCGAATTTTAACTATCATTTTTTTTTTGTTATGAAGCATATTTTAAGTCGACATTAAGTCTCCTTTCGAATCCGTCAGATCGAATCCGTCATATATAAATTAGATTAACTTGCACCACCGAAGATATTCTACGATAGAGTAGAGCGAGAAGAAGATTTCGGAAGGACAATATAAACAGAATGGACTAACACAATGCAATGGTAAGACCGCCTTAAAGATGCAGGGATAGTGTTAAATCTCGACATCCCAAGGTTAGCAGCTTTCTGTCAAAAAGATCATAAGAAATAAATAAAATAGGGAAAAAGAAAATTATCCAATCACAAAAATAGAGGTTGTAATATATGGGTACCTTGAACAAAAAACTAGAGGAGTGTTAAATAAATTAGTGATTTATTAGTTAAATCGTCACTTCTTCTTCCTTCAGCTATGTCTTCATTGCTGAATCTAGGTCTTTTCAAGTACTTCCATTCGCCTTTCGACCTACATCGGCTTTTTAGACCTACATCGGCTCACCTTTTCTGAGGTCTGTCTATTTCCCTTCCATATCCCATGGTCTCCATTCCAGAATTCTGGGTGCATAACTCTCCATTCCATGTCTGGCAACATGACCCGGTCTCTGCCATTTGTTTGGCAACTCTATCCAACTCGGCAGTTTATTTGATATAATATGTGTCATATATATGAATAATAAAAAACAACTTACGGATGTTCACAGATTCATTCATAAAATTCACAACTTTGAAGAATATTTTGAAAAACACAAAGATAACCAGAAAATCATAATTACACAAACATTTCCATCTGTAAGTTACGTGCCACGAAATCTTAATAATGTATCCACCATTGAATCAAAGTCTCAAGGTAAGACAAACTATAGATATCTCTAATTTTCACCTGTACAGTTACCAAGACCCGTTTGTTTACAAAGGACTATTCTTGTCCTTGATTTACAACTCTACACAATACGTTCAAAATTTGCCAGCCGTGTCTCAAACAACAACAATAATTATTCTTGAATATTTCGCAGTATTTAAGTAACAAACATTGGCGTAGTTTCTGATTCTAATAAATAAATTTCTCCCGACCTAAACCAGCCAGGTAGTTTAACTGATTTTCAGATCTGGCACCAGCCAGCCCCCTGCTTCCGTTTGTTTCTTATTGAAGCAACGCCCTCACAAATTGAAACGACAGATTTGTCTACGCCTCTGATGAAGGTAGGTATACACATTTCGGAACCTATTTCTGTGCTAAGTCTGTACTAGCTATCGCTGGCGCATAGTGATGAGCAAAAACATTGCTTATTTTGTAGTCTTGGTCATGTGTCACTGCAAGACCAGACCATAGAGTCGAATTGAAAACGCTGTTCGTTATCGCCAAGCGCTATTTTTTTGTATGGGAATTGACGTTTGCTGTAGAAAGATAACAACGTCAACAACGGACAACAAACGTCAATTCCCATACAAAAAATATCGCAGTGTTTTCAATTTGATTCAGGGGCCAGGGGTGTAAGAATGCGAGCAATATTTCGCTTGCAATACAAATAATATGCATCTAATATTAGCGTCTTAACTTTGTGAAACTCTTAAAATTTGATGTCCAATACATAAATAAAATATAATATGCAAGTCTTGTGGTCTTTAAAAAAAATACCATTTGTTTTTTTTAATTAGAAAGTATACAATCGACTCTAAATCAAAATTTATTTTGTATCCTCGTTATAACTGACCTTTAAAAGAAAAATTAGTATGTAAATAAATAAATGATTAACCACCTAGTGGATGCTGGTTCAAATTTTATCCTGCCTCTACAGATTTCGTTCACAAAAAATAAACTTAGTTTAATTCTTCTTCTTCTTTTTGTGTCATATCAGGTCTTCCCGACGTTGACGACCACCATAGAAAGCCTCCCTGTCCTGTGCAGTGCGAAACAGCTCCTCAACAGTTCTTATACCGGTCCATTCGCGGATGTTTCGCAGCCAGGAAAGCTGCCTTCTTCCGACCCCTCTACGACCCTCAATCACCCCTTCATGACGAGCTGAAGGATGCAATACTTTTCACCTCTCAGAATATGGCCGAAGTACAACACTTTACGGAGCATAACATTGGTGAATAATTCTCTTTTGGTGTTGGCTCTACGTAGTACTTCAGTGTTACTGACCATGTCAGTCCACGATATTCTAAGCATTCTGCGGTGGATCCACATTTCAAATGCTTTAAGGCGGTTTATAATATTAACTTTGAGAGTCCACGCCTCCACCCCATAAAGCAGAACTGACCACGCATAACACTTGACCATTCTTTGTCTCAGCTTTAAGTTGATATTGTCGTCGAGGAGAAGATTTTTCATTTTGATAAATGCCGATCGGGCCGCTTCTATTCTGCATTTTACTTCAGTGTCAGGGTCTAGATTCTCTGATTATGTTCATTTGCTTGTACAAGAACACATTCATTTCTTAATACGAAATCGCAAGACAATGGCTTGTACAAAATAATGTACAAGTCTTCGAGACTGTTTTTTGCAAGACCAAGACTTGGAAAAGTTTACAAGACCAAGACAATTTCGGCGATTTCAAGACAAGAGTGGTTTAAGACCGTGACAACGACCATGTCTTCACCGGCTTTGGTCTAACATTTGCTCATCACTAATGTCGCAGATCTGATATATTTCATGCCCGTATTATTGCTTCTGTGATATTATTATTTGGTAAGTAATGATCCCCCTTCCGCCAACGCCGCGCCGCGCCGCCATAATCGTAATGAAAAGGACAACTTATGTAGCGGTGTATTGTGATTAATTCAACATATACGCACTTCACCCAAGATGGTGAATATATACAACTTACACACCACCTCGAGTGTACTTATTTTCCTTTCATCAATGTGATTTAAATATGACTAGTTGCATGTAATACATGAGATCCAACTGTCGATGGCGATAGAACGCATAATTAAAGATTACGTACCAAACCTTTATAGTTTTTGAGAAATGTGGAAAACTAAAAATTCAAAATTTGATTACTCCTGACTGAAACAATGATTCAAAATTCTGAGTATAAAAGTTTTGTAGGCCTATAACTTTTTATTTTTTATCAGAAATTTAAGACTCTGTGCATTTAGCGGATCAAAAGTTCACACAGACACACGGACACACAAAATGTTCTACTCCGAATTCTGAGTAAATCCATATATACAGAACATACATGCTCCGAAGCCTGTAATTTGGTGTTTTTTGACATCAAAGTTGGAAAAACCGTGAAAATATTGACCCTGCATACAAACCTCGCGTATCTTGGCTTGATATTTTGTCGATATGTTAAGAGAATAAAATTCTCTTGAACAAATCGACAGTTGGACAGTCAATCCATTACAATAATATTGTATGAAGTTTGAAATAAAAATAAAAATATATATATTTATAATAATAAAATGAAACAGTTTTAACCCACAAACGAGTAATAAATTTGATGGCATGAACGCTTTCGCTAGTCTCTGTTTGCATCATCAGAGCAACAATTCATACTAACTACAACATCCTTTATTCATACTAACTACATTCATACTAAATACATGTAAAAAGATCATTATGTCATCATTATAATTTTATTTTCACTGTCGAAAAGTACAAATATCTTAAGAAAAATGTTATATTCTTGTCATATCACGGTGTGCCTTTTCGATCTGCTGACTATCTATTAGTCTTTGCTGACTAGCCACACTAACTATTCCCATTCGTTCTACTGAATTTCTATTCCTTTTTTGAAGTACAATCAGCAAGACTATGAAACACCTTTAGCGATGATACTACATCCTCTCAATCGAATCAACTTTTTAAAAAAAGACTAAAGCTGTTATACCTCTCTAATAACTATTAATTGAAACTCCTTGCCCATCCTCTCTCTCTCCACCCACATCCTCTTTCCTCCCTATTTTTTTTGCTGTGATTTTACATTTAATAATGTTACGTATTTATCTTTCTGTATGTATATTTTTATAAATTCATCGTACTACACTTTTTATAGCCTCGGGTTGCTATAATAAGTTGTGTTGGAAATGTTTGGTTGGAAGATATTGCCTCATGGCAGTAAATTGTAAACATTAAATAAAATGATTGATTTATTTATTTATTTGTTTGATTTATTTTATTTAATTGTAAATTAAATAAAATAAATCAAACATATAAAATAGATAAAATGAAATTAAATAAATCAATAAATAAAATTTAAGAAATAAAATAACAAATAAAATTAATTTAAAAAATTGAATTAATAAAATATAGAAAAAATCAAAAAACAAATTGAATAAATAAAATTAAATTAATAAATTAAATAAATCAAATAAATAAAATAAGTACATAAACAAAATTAAAAATTATCTTTAATAATTCAAGCAGATCTTATAAATATAAAAATTTAATAAATAATTAATTTAAAAAATAAATAAATATATATAAATAATTAATAGATGGATGGTGGCATTGATCAGACTTGCCCCCCAGATGTGATACAGTAATTACCCTTATATTATAAATTATTAATATTACGCTTTGAAATTCTTTGCAATGACAGCAATAAATATTACTTATCAATACAGATGCTGGTTTATTATTTCTCATCAATAAATACTAGTTTTTACAAAAGAAAACTTCATAAAATTTCGTAGATTTCATCAATTGTTTAAATACTGGAGACACGCAGATCAATCCATGATATTTGTTTTCTATATAAAATTATTAACGGTCTGATCGACAGCGCACCCCTTCTAAGCACACTCCGTTTTCACTGTCCACTTAGAAGAAATAGAAACCAGTCTCCCTTTTATATAGAACCTTTTAAAACTAACTATATGCTAAATTCTTATATTAATAGAGCTTGTACTGGGTACAATAGAAATTTTTTGAGCGATTCGGAATTATATATGTTTGCTTTATGTTTTTATGTATTAAAAAAAAATTGTGAATTTGTCGGATATTTAATCTGTACTCTGTTTTATTGTGCACATCTTTAACTTTTTAATTGTGCCCCATTAACTTTAACTTAATTTTAATTTATTATTATTCATACATTGAGACACGTGAGGCAAATCATAATATGAGTTTCTAGTGGTCGATGCTTCACCCCACTCCCCTCCCAACCTCTCTCCTTTCCCATCATGTCTTCATACATAATTGTTGATAAATGTGTATGTATTTAATATATTAGAAAACTATAATTGAAAACATAAAAATTATCTCTGTATATCTGTATAAATCTTTATTGTATTGCTTTTGTATTCTATAAAATAAAAATAAAAAATAAAAAAAACTATATATTTTGATTATCTAGATTGTCTATTATCTATCTTATTTTGTTAATAGAAGAAAGGATAAAGCGTGACGGTGGTGTGTTTATGAGGCAGAAATCTTGGCTAAGAAACATCAGAGAATGAACCGGAGTTCATATAGTGGAGGAGCTGTTCCGGTTAACTCAGGATAGAGATACCTATGCCAGGGTGAAAGCCGTCGTCAGGAAGACCTAGTATGATCCGGAGAAAACAAGAATAGTTCGTTTATTTTTAACGGATCTATACGACGATTTGTCATTTGTATACATCGCGCATAGTACATATGTAAGTTTATTTTCTCTCAATTGTTAGTATTCTTTCAAGACATCTATATAATAAATAAAACAAAGTCGGGATAGTTACACCATTCAATAACTGCTGGACCAATTGGTATGATTTCTTTTTTATTGGATTCTTCTCCGATCCGAATAGCAGAATAACATTGTAAAAATTCACGTAACAAAAATTACAGAAATTTAATCTATATAATTAAAACAATGTCGGGTTAGTTACACCATTAATAACTTAAGAACGGCTGGACCAATTGGAATTATCTCTTATTTGCTGGATTCGTCTCCACCCCGAATAGTAGAATAACTATTAAAATATCGGAAAAATTAACGGACAAAAAAAATTAAGGAAATATTCACGTAAACACAAGCACTTATGCTTATTTAAGGGAACGTAGGAAGATGTATATGTACTTCTTAAAAAAAAAATAATCACTAAAGATAGTATTACGGGAGTTATTTGAGAAAAATATAAGAAAAACTTGAAGTTTTGTAAGCAGTATTCTCGGAGTACGAGACCTTACCTTTTTCTAACACTTTTCTGAAATAACTCCCGCAAAACGACCCTAAGAAATTTTCTTATAGTAACAAACCGACTTTGTACATAAATTTTATAAATAGATGAATAAAAAAAATAATAGGGTAATTTAGTTTTAAAATAATTCAAAACACACCGCAATGCCAGCGTGAAAATGTTATTGAGTTTTTATTTTCTTATATATGTATATTAGGTATTATTATATCCTAATAAAGTTTCAAAATTATTTTTTTTAATTTATTTATTTTACTACCTTGATTTAATCTTAAATTAAGTTTAGCTAAAAGTTAACACGACATTCATTGAATTTTAGGCTGTACGAAGGTCGCCGGGTCAGTCAGAATATTTATTAAGAAACACAATATGTGTCTTTTGAATTCACAGATATAACTTCATATCCGACAAATATCCACTCGCGTTAAAAATTGAAAATTGTCATAAAGTGAATCCTCACACATTATATTATTATATATCAAGTACATACATACCTTGATACTTAAAATGTGTGCAGTCAGTTTTATAGCTCTCTTTTGAGCTTCATGCAACGACGGAAACTCAGTGTTGCGAAAAATCGACAAAATTTGCATGATGTTATACATTCCCATACACAAATGACAACACGTAGACGTACATAACATACATACTTTCGCACGTACATTACCAATTTTATGTTTTCACCGGTAGCGACTAGAATATAGTCTAGGACATAATCACTTTATCGACACAAAATGGCGGATTATATTGTCTCGCTATACCCTGTATCCATTTCATTAACTCTTTCTCCATGCTTTGGTTTAATCACACAAAACATTCATGTACTTTTAAATACGTTTATTTAATATGTATATAATCAATGAACCATTATAATCTGGGGGCAAGTCTCGTCAAGCGTTGAAATCAAGACCCTAATGATTACCCATATCATGAATATAATTATCTTATAGAGTTGTATAATATCTTAATATATATTATTATAGAACTCCATATGATAATTATATCATGGATATAATCATCTTATAGAGTTGTATATCTAAATATATTATAAAACTCAATATGATAATTATATCCGTGATATGGATAATCATGAGGGTTTTGATTTCTTTGTTTGACGGGATTTTCCCCTCATGAATAGAATCTGAAAGAAGAAAAAGTTAAAAATCAACCACGATTTCAGACGGACTTTATATACAAAGAAAAAATATTCCCTTAACAAAAAATATATTCTTTTTATTGTGTATAGATAAATAAAAAATCAAGATTTATACATAAATTTCATAGATTTCATGAATGCTACAAAAAGAGTTGAATTCAGACTTCTAACGTAGCCTTCATTAAAACACAATTCTAACAGAGACGCAAATCACTGGAGGGACACAATATAGGTTGATTATCTTGGACACGACGGAAAGTAAGTACGCACAGAGACGTAGAATGTTACTTTTGTTGGAAAGGAGGAAGATCGCGAACCACTTCTACGCCGGTGATGCTATAGGACTCATTGGTCCTGTTCAACACCGGACGCAGCCGCACGTCGGACAACACAAATATCCCCTATCAAGCGAGTACAACCACTACCCCTATGAGTCCGACCACATTCGTGGAGGCCCGTGAATCAAAGCAGGGGTTACCCTCCCAGCAGCTCCACGAACAACAGACTGCCACAGGGAGCCTTCGCCACGCCCGTAGTACTTTCAGTTCTTCGATTTCCACACCAGGCGCAGCGTCAGCTCGATCTGTTTACGTCATCAGCAAGGGTGCCGCCGAGTGGGTCGTGCCGACCAATCATCACGGGGGGCTCCTCCACCCCTTAGTACTCATGTTGGCGAATTTCAGGTACACCACCGGACAGTACTTTCAGTTCTTCGATTTCCATCGCCCGGTGATGCAGACTTACTCTTCGCCACGTTTGATGAGTCACCGCCGAGCGAGGCATTAAGGCGTCTGCCCTGCTCTTCCATAGGTAAGAATTGAAGGGGGCACTGACCTGTTGCCCAGATTCCTGGGGTGGGGCTGCAGCCACCCCCAACTTTACTGGCTAGGCCCCTATGGCCGCAACCTAGCCCCAGAAAAAGAAAATCCGAGCCCCCTTTGTTGGAAAGAGAAAATCCGAGACACCTACAGGCCTTACGACATGTTGGAAGCAATCAAATATTGCCGACAGCAAATAGAAACTATATTAGATAGCTGATAAAAAATAATTCTTCCCATAGTACGTTCGTTTCGAGATTAATTTGTGCCATTAAAACCCATTTCGCTATCTCTACGAAATATGCCGTCTATAAAAAATGACTTATAACAATTTCGCCTTTTTACGGCGCATTTTGATCATCATTAAAACCAATGAGCTGATTTCGGGCGTGAGCAGGAGAAGAGGCTGAACGACAACTTGAGATGTTTCCAACGCGTCATTATATCTCGCTCATGCTCGTAAATATCAAGTGTCTATCTTCAGTTGGGTGTTGTCGCATGTAAAACTAATATCGCAGAAACGGCGGGAAATTTACCGGGAAAATGATTGGGACCCGCCCACATTTCGGGGGATATGGAAATCTCATTTATGGCAACCAGTTTGATGGATCAATCATAAATAATATTTGGCTATGGACGTCAGATTTAAGGGTTTAGCGCGCCCGAGCCTTTAGGCACACATACACACATACACCAGACTGCCATACAGGATGTCCCTAAAGCCTTAAACTTAATTTTTTAGCTTAGAGATAAGTTTTTATATAAGCGTCGATAGGGGTACCTACAAACAATCCAAAACTAGTCGCGTTAAACTCAAATCAAAGCAATTGTGCAAAGTCAAAAATGTAATTGAATTTATAAATAACCACAAGATTACAGTCGAAATTATGAATTTTTTCATTATAATTTATAAATAACCACACGATTACAGATAAAATCATAATTTTTCTCATAGTAATTCATAAATAACCACAAAATTACAGTCGAAATCATGAATTTTCTCATAATAATTTATAAATTACCACAAGATTACAGTCGAAATCGTGAATTTTCTCGTAATAATTTATAAATTACCACAATTTACTGTCGAAATCATAAATGTTCTCATAGTAATTTATAAATAATTACAAGATTACAGTTGAAATCATGAATTTTCTCATAATAATTTAAAAATAACCACAAGATTACAGTCGAAATCATATATTTTCTCATAATAATAAACATTTATTGAAACAGAAATGCTGTTAACATGCATAACAAAAATAACGCAAAAAATAAAAAAAAATAATGGACAAACGCTTTTACATATCATATCATTATCGTTTTTTTATTATGTACCTATATAATCGATGTATTTACACTTATTGTTAGTTTGTTGTGCCTACATTGTTCTATTTATCCTGTATTTTTTTGTAAATGCCCTATTAAGAGCGTATATATAATAAATAAATAAATAAATAAATAAATAAATAAATAAATAAATAAATAAATAAATAAATAAATAAATAAATAAATAAATAAATAAATAAATAAATAAATAAATAAATAAATAAATAAATAAATAAATAAATAAATAAATAAATAAATAAATAAATAAATAAATAAATAAATAAATAAATAAATAAATAAATAAATAAATAAATAAATAAATAAATAAATAAATAAATAAATAAATAAATAAATAAATAAATAAATAAATAAATAAATAAATATCAAGAAATATTTCACCACCTAAGTGTCCAAGTTATCCTAGAAATATATTATAAAACTATTGTGAGGCCGATCTTAGAGTATGGCTTTCAAATATGGAATCATTACTTTATCAAGGACATTACACTGCTTGAGAAAGTGCAAAGACGAGCAACCAAACAGCCTTTTTGGATTAGGTAAATTTTAAAAATCCCAACTATGCAGGAACGCCGGAACCGTGTAAAAATACCTTGATTTTCCAGACCGTGAGAGCATTTTGAAAATTTGGACAGATTACATCACGGAGAAGAAATTAACGGATATCTATGGAAAACTAATCAGCTCTAAGTTTATGGAATTTACATACATTTATATGATATCAATATGAAGTCAATCGAACTTATAGTTTGGGCTGCAAAGAGGGCACAAAAAACAACGTAAATGATGAATTCATAGAGAAAAGATAAAAAGTTGTCTATGGAAAACTAATCAGCTCTAGGTCTATGCACTTTACACATATTATGATAATATGAAGTCGATCGGACTTATAGTCTGGGCTGTAGAGAAGACACAAAAAGGATAATTCAATAAAAATAAGTGTTCTTCACTTACCTACACACTTATTTTTTCTACTGAAGCATTATGATAATATGCAAAAAATCCTTGAAAACCTTCGACAGTATAGTTATTCGGTAATCTCAATAAAAAATAAAAAATTTTCACTCGGCACTCGAATCACTGCAACTGAATTTTATAAAAATGCCAATATCTCAAAAACTGTGAAGATCTATAATCTGATAGCTTATGAGCTGCCCACTCAATCCACTTTGTTTGAAGGACATCCTGTATATTATAATATTATTATTTACAGGTAACATACAGTATGTCTATGTATAATATACCCACAACACAGGTACGAGGGTTAGGTAAATAATAGCTACTCTATCGCTTCCTCTTTATAGGTATAATATATTTTTGTGGTGTTCAAATGGGGCAAATTTTGATAATGTATTTCAATATCGACATCATAATATATTTTATTTAAAAATGATATTTATATCACTTTGTATGTCTTCATTCAATATTTAATTAATAATAATTAAACAACTCAGTTTTAAATTTCACTACATTTGATTTACACTAACAAGAAGTATCGGTCAGTCACTTTCTGACCAAACTGACCATTGTGTAACAAGGGTCAAGTATTTTTTTTGTTCTTTATACATTCCCTAAATTAAATATAAAAGCTTGTTCTATAGGTGAATGAAATCGGTCGTGGCAGGATTCGAACTCGGGACCGTTGAATTACTAACCCAGCTCGCTATCCGCTCTGCCACCACCCATCTAACGATATTAACAATATGATTTTTTTATTTAAATAAAAAAAATGTACTCTTTTCATAATTGTACGACGTTTGATACTTCAAACACATGATTCTTGTAACTAGGGGAAAAGTGTACAAAATGACGTAGGCAAGTAAAATGACACACTAGTAATATCTCAGAAAGAACGAAGTAAACAGGTTTGATGTTGTATAAAAAACAAACTTTCACCCGCTTCGTGATTATTCACCAACACTTAATTACTATTATGGCAACAACCGGAGTAATACGTAGTACCTATGAATGATAACGCGAATGAAATTTATTTTTGTTCGGATATTAAAGGTAATTATTTTTTTATTTAATAATATACCTGAACACCTGATTCTGATTTCTTCTCCTTGTCCTTACCCTATCCTTTTTTTTGCTCTGAGGTATTTTTTGTATAAATTGTTCTTAATGTTATATGAATTTTCTTTGATTTTTTGCTTTCATTATTTTGTTGATGTACATACACAATTTATTGTACAATATGTTTGTTTATATTATGTACAGAAAGATTAATTAATAAGTATTATTGAAATGTGACTGTAGCTTTTTACTCACCACTACTATGGAATAGTGGAGAGTCGTGATTTCGCAAAATTTAAGCATATTTTTTAAAATGGTTTTTGTGAGTATTTTTAAATTTTTCTTTTATTGTTACAATAATTCATATTTATTACAATTTTAAGCCGATATATGTATACCTACCTAGATGTTTTTTTTATATATATTTTTTTTTTATTTAAATGAATATGTTCTTGTTAAACAAGTACATATACATCTTCCTACGTCCCCTTGAATAAGCATAAATGTTTGTGCTATAGGTGAACGATATCGGTCGAGGCAGGATTCGAACTCGCGACCACTGGATTACTAGCCCAGCGCGCCAACCGCTCTGCCATCGACCCATCTATTACAAGAAGTGTTAAAAGTAAGCAATTAAGTTTTTTTGTGTAAAAAAACTGGCCGTTTTAATTATATTTATTTTTAACAAAATGTCATTTTGTACATCCTTTCCCTACTTGAATAAAATATATTGAAGCTTTAGGTCACTCTTGTTTTATAAATAAGATAATTGAGACTTCATTTTTGATTTCATATATCAATTATTTTGTATATCAATATATTAATGAAGATCAGCAAAAGAAGACCAACAAAAATAAATATTGTCCAAAACCCACTCATTTCTTCGCAGGTATGTTCAGATATCTTTTTCCTATTTTTCATACAAAATAAATACCTACACTAACCAAAGTAGTTTTTAATGAACGACAACTGGAAAGCAATATACTAGTAATAAACCAAAATGTGTTTTGTGTTACCTTATATTCAGTGCCAACGAAGATGGATTTTCAAAGTTTGGCCACAAACCCAGAAATGCCCAAAAGCTCACATAATTGTTGCAATTCCTAATCTGTTCTGCAAGAACTTTGGCTTCTCTATATTGTGTCTGTAATACTTACTAACAGAATACGTGTTTATACGATATTTTTACATATCGTATAAACACGTTCAATTTTTCAGTTCAATTTTTCTTTTTGTTCTCCTACATATGTATATGTGTATTTTTAACTGTGTAAAGTAATGTCTTTTTTGTTATTATATGAATGCTCAGGAGACGTTGATTGTACCTACCAAACTATGCACAATAGCCATGCGGGAGATACCTGTTATTGGAGCACTGGAGTTTCTTATGTTTTTGTATCATGATTTCTTTGTTTATGTTGTTCAGTGTTCTGTTGGTGTCTCTGTATATTAAATAAATAAATAAATTATATTAAAATATTATGGGACAATGAAAAATGTATATATGTAGTTTTGAAGAAGTCGATTAGTTTTATGTTCCCTTTTTTTCTTTTTTTTTTTAAATAAAACCAGCAGATTACCAATACTAGACAGTCCAGTAAATATAATGCAACTTAATTCAACGATAAAATCATTTTTCATTTTGAAGTTTCATCGAGAAATCGACCTTTAGATTGATTCGAAATATGACTAAGTAATCACTGTCAATTAATAAATTTGATTTTTATGACCAATATATTATATTTTATTTGCGTGTAAAGAAAAACGCGCACTTTCGTTTATTACATAACATCATTTTCGATTTATTGACTTTTCAATTTATACCTACCTGTGTATCATCAACATGTCTGTACAAATTCCAGGAAGTCTTTATACACTTGTGTTATTCCCTCGGATCGAATCACAAACATTGTAGATATTTACATACTTACAAGATAATTTCGAAATATTAAAACAATTCTTTGAATTTTCATACTCAACCCACCGTGTATTATTGTATATTTGACTTGGTGAATTTTGTAAAACTCTGGTTGAATTTCATCCAACCCCAAACGCTTGTGTTTATACAATTTCGTTCCTCTTTCTGGGTTTCCATATAATTATCTTATAAAGTTAATTTATATACCAACTAATGTTTATAAATTATTTTGTTATCTTGTGCGTATATTCATAATTACATTGAAAGTCGTGTTGTTAATAAAGAGAGTAGTCTGCTTATATCTGAAGACTTAACTCTTAAATACAAAGAACACAAGCCCTAATATTATATTATTTTACTTAGAATTTTGCCAAGGAACTATGTATTTAACACGCGTACTTACTATCTAAGTTTCTTTGTACACAAACGAAAGCGTAATATAAGTTTAAAGTAATGTACCTAATTACAATTATATCTACATAACAGTTTCGTTTCATTACTTAACATTCAACATTATTATGTGTATATAGATATTTGTTGGTAATCATTTGGTTCTAGGTGTTAATTTAATTAAATGTTATCCTATAAAAAACCTATTCATTCATAAACATTACATAAGTCCGTATTTAATTCCATCGCTACACACTGTTAAAGTGAATTTGCTATCAACTTATATTAGTGGAACTTAACATAGTTCCACTGATACCGTCTTACTTATAAACGTAAACATCTAAAGTGTCTGGCAAAAGAGCGTGATTAACGAAAAAGTTTACTTAAAAACCGTGACTATCTTTATTACACCTTTATTTAGTAGACGTCAAGTTAGTACAGGTCGAGAAGATGTTTAACGCTTGACTAACACGTTATACCAAATATTTCAAAATGGTGGATCTTCCACATATTATGATCCGACGCATATTTGAGATTGACAGATAAATTTAATCCTTTTAAAGTTTTTCCTTATTATTCTTCATCGCAATCGTGTTTAAATTGACTCAACACGGCACATCGCGCTGTTTTTTTTTTCATTTTTCGATGTCAGTTATCCAAATAGTAGGTATATGCATTTATATATTTTTTTGACATCTGTGAAGGGAGAGTGTCGAGGCATCGGACGGACGCGCTGTGTATTGAATTCTCGCTGTTATATTTTGTAATTTTTGGTTAAAAAAAATAGTTTTCATACTTGAATTAAGTATTTTTTTTGTTAATTTATTGTGTTCTTCCTTAATTTCAATAATATCTTTATTATTTTTGTTTAATTTTGGTAAATTAAGTGTGTTTTTTGGTTTTTTTTTTTCTGTTGTTTCGCCGTGGTGGGTAAGTATTACTTTTTCACTTTTAGTAGCACTAAGCGGTACGGTACATACCTACCTGTAGCGGGCGGACTCGGTAAGGTGTATCATTACTCCATTTTTCACTCAGTAAATATATAATTTATTATTAAAACTTTGCGGTTTCTCGTATTTGTGTAAATATTATTAAACCGCAGTTAATCGTATTTGTGTAAATATTATTAAACCTTTTGTTTATTGCATTACAATTTATTTTCGTTTTCTTTTGATTATTTCAATTATATTTTGTTTATAAAATAAGCCATGATGTTGGGGGAGACTAAGGACCCCCCTGATCCTCCTGTTCCTCCATTACCCCCAGACAAGCTTCCTACAGTGGAAATTATAGCTGGACGGCGTAGAGAGCGTTCACCTCTTTCGCCACCAATTCCTCATTCTTCTCAAAGTGCGAAACGTCACAAGTCTCAAACAGAAGGATACGTTTCCATACAAAAACCACTATATACAGCAAGAGACATGGGACCTTTCATAACCCATGTACAATGTAAAAAAAATGAAGGTGAAAAGGGAACGTCAATACACCCCATTTTATTCGGCAAGGCATTAGTCCGCCACAATATAAAAAACATAATTCAGGGAGGGATCAAATCTTTAGGTCGTAATACAATAATAGTAGAGTTTACTACAATGAAAGCTGCTAACGATTTTTCAGTATGTTCTCTAACTGAAGATTATAACATATATATTCCGACATACAATGTCACTAGAATGGGTGTAATTAAAGGTATCCCTGTCGACTTGTCAGATGATGACTTAATACATGATATATCAACTCCGGAGGGATGCGGTAGTGTGATTAGAGTTAGAAGACTTAATTTTAAAGATAAAAAATCGGAAACTCCGAGATGGATTCCATCTCAATCTATGGTAATTACGGTAGAGGGACAACGTCTACCACCTCATATTTATTTAAACTATAACAGAATATCAGTAGATACGTATGTATACCCGACTGTGCAGTGCTTTAGGTGCTGCAGATTTGGGCATGTTAAAACAGCTTGTCGTTCGAAGCCAAGGTGCTTTAGATGTACAGAGGAACATGTGGGCGAAGAATGCAACTCTAATACGAACCCAACTTGTGTAAACTGCGGTGGTCTGCATACAGCCACGAACGTCTCTTGCCCAGTATTTTTACGAGAAAAAAATATTAAATATCTCATGGCGGAAAAAAGTATATCATATGCTGAAGCTTCAAAACAAACTCCAAGAGCCAAAACATCTTTCGCAGACAAAACTCAAACCTCAGTCCCTTCTTTCAACTCTTCATCTTCAACAGTAAACACATTTTCATCTCCACTTAATTTTCAATATGGAAATACCTCACAAAGAAAAACAGTCTTCAAATTTAAAACTCCTGTAGCCAGTAGGGTAACTTCCTCATTGGAAAGAGCCCCAAAGGAATTACTGATATCTCCACATGGAGAACAAATGTACTCAAACACAAATAATGGCGTAGCCCTTGGTGGAAACGAAAACTCTAACATTAATCTAGATTTAGCATTACAAGCATTAATATCAGTCATTAACAAATTAAATTCAGTATTAAAATTACAAAATAACTCACCGTACAACGTTGCCGATACAAATGAAAACTATAGCACTAACTATAATAAAAATGGCCTCGAAAGCGATAAAGCCACGACTTCTACAGTGGAACTGTAGATCTATCACCAAAAATAAGACTAATTTAACCAACTTGTTGCACTCGGAGGCGATCTCTGTGGCTGCCCTCTCCGAGGTGTGGCTACAGCCTTCGTCGACATTCAGTGTCAGCGGTTATATTTGTCATCGATGCGATCGTAATGATGGGTGGGGTGGAGCAGCCTTACTCATCAATCGAAATATCCCACACTCAAGAATAAACATTACCCCTCCAGATGATGCTGTTCAAATTTGTGGCGTCATTCTTCATGATCTCACAGTGATATCGATATACTGCAAACCCACTTACAAATTTAATATATCCTGGTGGTCGAATCTTGTGTCCTCCCTAACATCCCCTATTATTATCATGGGAGATTTTAATGCGCACTCCACTTTATGGGGATGCGACGCAAATGATAGAAACGGAAAAGATGTCACGGATATTTTTCTGGATAACTCATATCTTTGTCTACTCAATAACGGTACTGCAACTAGATTTCCATATCCGAACCAGAAAAAAAGCGCCGTAGACTTAACATTTTGTTCTCCTAATCTGGCTTCAACTCTTTCTTGGCGGGTTTTGGAAGATACTAATGGAAGTGATCATTTTCCAATCATCATAGAAAACTTTCAATTTTTCCATAATGTTATTAACAACGCTAGACCACGTTTTAGAATAAATTCACCTAAGGCAAATATTCACAATTTTGTTGAACAATTGGATTCCTTGGTAGATGACTCTTCGGCTTCTCCTAACTGGGCTTTAAACGATTGTAGGAGTGCGTATAACGTGATGGTGGATTCTATGACAACTTTGGCTAAAAAACACATTCCTTTCAATTCGACTTCTGTAAGAAAAAAACCCCTTCCAGCTCCCTGGTGGGATTCTAAGTGTTCAGAAGCTATTCTTAATAGGAAAAAAGCCCTTAAACTCTACACGAAAAATATGTCTATAGAAAACTTAATTAAATATAAACATGTAGAAGCCCAAACAAAAAGATTGCTAAAAAACAAAAAAAAAGCTGGTTGGAACTCGTTTTGTAATAATCTCTCACCCGAAAACTCTTTAAAAACAGTTTGGGATATGGTGAGGAAATACAGACTTTCCTACAATTCTCCCAACCGAATACCATCTTTGAAATCTTCTTGGATCTTCGAATTTATGGATAACTTGGCACCCCCATACGTCCCGTCTTTGCCAGAAAAGGGGATTTTCTATGACAATTGTCCTTCTAACAACCTAAATAATCCATTTACTCTATCAGAACTTAATTTCGTTTTGGGGGGACTGAATGACTCGTCACCGGGTCCGGACAACATTCCATATTCATTTATAAAATTTTCAAGTCCAAAATTCCAGGCATTCTTTCTAAATCTTTTGAATCAAATATTCAATTCAGGATCCTTACCAGAGAGTTGGAGGGTGCAATATGTGGTACCAATAGTTAAGCCTCAAAAAGACCCTAATTTGGCATCATCTTACAGGCCTATAGCACTATCGTCTTGCTTGGCTAAGATTATGGAGAATTTGATAAAAAATAGATTATGTTGGTTTTTGGAAAATAGGCAACACCTTGGAAGATACCAATTTGGTTTCCGTAAGGACAAAAGCACTCGAGATGCATTGAGCATTTTGGCTACAGATATAAGAATCACATTTGCGAAAAAACAGTGTTTGGTGGCGGCATTTTTGGACATAGCAGGCGCCTACGACCATGTCCACATTCCAACCTTGATATCCAAAATGTGTAAACTTTTGATACCATCTAAATTAATAACGATGGTCTCAAAATTACTAAGTGAGCGTTCCCTAATCTTTCTGTTTGACGGTAAAGAGTGTGGTTCGCGCAAGGTATTCATGGGCCTTCCTCAGGGGTCAGTTCTGAGTCCTGTATTGTATGCCGTTTACACTTACGATCTAGAAAATATTTTTTATAACAAAGCGCACGTAATACAGTATGCGGATGATCTTACAGTCTATACTATAGGAAATGATCCCATTGAGGTAGCTCGAGACTTACAAAACTCGCTTGTCTTATTAGAAAACTGGCTTGTTGAGAATAATCTTTCAGTCTCCCCAGAAAAATCTAACGTGGTAAACTTTACAAACAAAAGAAAAGTCCCAGAAATTTCAATTAAGCTTGGCAACCATCCTATCCCCATACAAACAGAAGTTAGGTTTTTGGGTGTTATATTCCACCATAAATTACTGTGGAATTCGCATATCGATAAAATTGTAGAGAGATGTAACAAGGCATATAATCTTATGAAAACAACTACCGGTGTCTGGTGGGGGTCCCACCCCAAAACTTTAAAACTATTATATAATGCTCTTGTTAGGTCACTTATGGATTATGGATCCGTAATATTCGAACCACTCCCACAATACCTAAAGCAAAAGTTAGATCGTATCCAATATAAGTGCCTACGATTAATCACTGGTTGCATGCAATCTACACCGTCGAATGTACTTCAGGTGGAATCTGTAGAAACACCTCTTTCCATCCATAGACAATTTTTAAGTGATAAATATTTTCTACTTATGTTTTCCCTTAAATCACATCCTCTTATCTCAAAGATCAAAATGCTTCACGAACTAACGTTCTCTTCTGTCAACCTCAAAAAAAAGTGCTCTCTGATAGTAAGTTACGAAAAACTATCTCATAAGGTTCTGTCCATCTCAAGAACGTACTCTTCTCCAGTTTACGAAACATCCTACGAATCACTTATCATGGTGCCAGAGATTGAACTAAATGAAGAGTGGAGGAAATATAATTACGCCTCTAGTAACCCAGAAATTTTGAATCAGCTTTTTAACTCATTTGTTTCTAACTATGATGGCTTCAATTTGATTTACACTGATGGTTCTAAATCCGTTAACTCCCAATACGTGGGTTGCGCCTTCCTGAACACTACCCTACAAATACTGGAAACATTTAGTCTGCCTACAGATGCCTCTATTTTCACAGCTGAGTGCACCGCTCTACTGGAAGCACTAATCCATATCTATAATGAGCGCCTCCAAAATTCTATAGTCTTTACAGATTCCCTCAGCTGCCTCCTAAAGCTGAAGACCTCAATGCTTTTAGGAAGAGCGAATTATCTTTCTCTTAAAATAAAATTTCAACTATATTTATTACATAATAATAATCAACGTGTCATTTTAGCGTGGATTCCAGGTCATAGCGGAATCCAAGGAAACGAAGCAGTAGATTCGTTGGCGAAGAGTGCTTGTATCTCAAGTGTCCATAAACGTAATAAAATTCCATATACAGATATTCTCCCAAAAATAAAATCCGAGGAAAGATCGGAATGGCAAGCGTTCTGGACCAAGTCAGCTGCCGAACGAGGAAAACAATATGCTGCAATCCAGCCAAGGATTCCCTTAGAACCGTGGTTTAGCAATTATCGGTTACCTAGAAAGGAAATCACGCTGATATGTCGCTTGAGGTCGGGTCATACAACTTGTCCAGCGCATTTATATAAAATTAATTTAAGTGATTCTCCGAGTTGTGTCTGTGGCGCGGAAACAAGTGACATTGACCATGTTTTTTTCAGTTGCCCATCTATACGAGATATTGACCGCTTCTTGGCAACTTTGGTATCGAAGGGTGTTGTTTTGCCAACAAAGATGTCAGTTTTGCTATATAACCCGACAATAGATGTTATTCGAGTGGTGTGTGCCTTTGCAAAGAACAATAATTTGTATATTTGATTAATTTTTATTTTTACTCGAAAGAGATTTGTGTTTTAATTTGTAACGCTAGAATAATTTGTATAACATAAAACTTGAAACTGGCTAAGAACGTCACCGGGTGACGAAAGCCAATAAAAAAAAAAAAAAAAAAAAAAAAAAAAAGACATCTGTGAAGCCAATACGGCCATATGAAAAAAATAAATGAGGGTGTTCGTAAATAATTCGGTGAACTAGTTAGTCACATCTTAGTATACGTTTATAAATAAGATTTTTTAATACCGATCGTGGTTATCTAGTTGCGCGTTTAGTAAGGTTTTAACGAAATCTAATAAGTAAGACCGATAGTGTTACGATGTGAAACTTATCACTGACTATAATTTATATCGAGATTTGATCCTTTCTCAACCTATTTCATTCATTTAGTAAAATCATACGCTTTGATTCTGCATGGACCATAATTCGAATCATCTGTTATTGACTTTCATATTTTTTTTACCCATTAGTTGAATTGTTTACTTATCATTTTTATGATTGCTTATTGATGTATAGAATGCATTTTAATTCTTGCTAACTTGGATTATTTTTTTTATTACTTTATTTCTTTTATTATATAAGTACTTACTAGGAATAATTCTATTTTTTTTTCATTGCTTTAATGTGTATACTTATTAATTTGTTTTTTTATTTCTTTCTTCTATGATTACTTGCTAGAATTATGAAAAAATTATATATACTTTTAGGTTCTATTAATTTTTTTCATTCTGACGACTCTTTATTGATCGATACTGGTGAATGGGAGTCTAGTTCACGAAAAAATGAAATAAAACTCGTTTTGATTATTGATTTTTATGAAATTAATCATTAATCAAAATATATCAAAATTATATTTTTTTTCATAATTCTAGTTGATTATGAGGTTCTATTATGAAGTAACAGTTTCAAACATTGAAAAAATTACATTTTTTCCCTATCTCACTATACTTCTTCTTAGTATAATTCTTTTTTTTCGTTATTTCGTTATTATTATCTTTTTTCCAATATTTCAATCATGCAGTTTGAAGTGGACGTGTGAAAAAATTGTTTTGCTAAAACAGGAATTATTCCTAGTTAGATAGATAAACATTAATAGGAAGAACATGGTACTTTTAAGTTCATTATCATTTTTTCATCTAATTTTATCACTGTTATTATTTAATATTAAAAATACATTTGGATTAAAAATAATATATATATTAAATTTGTTTAATATATTTAGTATTTTATTATATATCTCTGATTCTTAAATACCTGTTCATATTTTAATGTTTCTTACTAAATGAGTAAAGAACATTGATCTTTTAATTCTTAAAGCGTAATTCAATTAATTGTAACTGTCACCGATTGGATATTGGTAATAAGAAAAGGTTTCTCACGTAGACTTGTATATAGGTTGTTGTACCTGCGAAAGGAAGATAATGGAACCTAATATCCCCAGATCCGGACTCATTTCCTAATGTCGAGCAATTTGTTCAGCGTCGCGACGCTGCCGCCGCCGACGCCGACGACGCCCCGAAATCGAAAAAAGCCAATCAGAGGTAGCGCCGCGCACCGGAAGGGAAATGGCATTTTCGAAATTCAAATTACCCTCAAGAGCCAACCGAAAGGCTCTCTCCTGTACAAGGCGAGCACTGGAAGCCTTGTAATTTAATAAAATATGCTGAATTTGCAGAATGTATCGAGGTATAACATTAAATTTATATATTATTCCGCGCGATTTACACGTGAGTGTCTACGTTTACAATCGTATTGATAAAATGAACATGTTTTACGTAAAATTGTCTATTTATTTATATTTTTTTTTGTCTTTTTTTTTATTTTTTTTTTAAATACATATGTCCTTGTTAAACATGTACATATACATCTTCTTACGTTCCCTAAAATAAGCATTAGTGCTTGTGCTATAGGTGAACGAAATCGGTCGAGGCAGGATTCGATCTCGCGACTACTGGATTACTAGCCCAGCGCGCTAATCGCTCTCATCGACCGATCTAAATTACCCAATTTTTTTTTATAGAAGAACCAGGAACTCGAGACACCTACAGGGCTTATGACCTGTCATTGGCTGTTTTACGTTATCACTTTATGCGCTTGCGCAACGTTCACAAATGATGCCTTCTTATTCAGTTCCATTGTCAATGCAATTTGTTGAAAGTATGTATTTTAATAATGAGAAATTTATCGTTTGAAAAAAGGACATTTTACTATTGCTATCTATGAAAGAATTTGGTATCAGAGGACCAATGAAAAGTGGTTCGAGAGTTATCTCAGTGATAGGTACTTTGTAGTCAAAATTAAGGACAAAATAAGCGAGAAAAGGACAGCCAAATACGGAGTAGCTACAGAGTACCTAACAGATCGCCTGAAAATAGGACATTAATACTATTGCCATCTATGAAGTAACGAAGAATTTTTTTTTATAAATGAGGTAACAGTGTTCTCGCACAGATGTCACCCCTCAACTGCACCAGAAATATAACTTCATTTTTTTATGAAATGTATTTACGCAAACATTGCACTTTGTTCCTTGTTGGGAGTCAAGTGATATTCATTTGTGAAAAAATCTAATTTTTGCGTATATGCTTTTGAAAAAAATAACATTACCCCTTTATTTAAATTTGCTTGCCGCTAGCCTTATGCTGACAATGTTGCAAAATTGATGCGTTGATTTTCGTATTTTTATTTATTTGTTGATTTTGACTATTTGAAGTTAGTGTCATAAATTTGAATTGCTAACAAAACGGATATTTTTTTTTTATTTTACTTATCGAAAACTAATACAAACATTCATCTATTACCAGTGAAATAAAATTTCAATGGGACACTGGAGAAGAATTTAGGAAGATAAGGGGGTTTCAGGAATCTTATGTGAGACTAATTATTATGACGGAAGAAAAAAGAAGTCTTAATCCACACTGAAATTTTCTCTTGGATTAGTCGAAGAAGTCGGTGTCACGAAAGAAACTTGTACCTAAATCAAAACAAAAATTTGAGGACAGTCTTTTCAAAGTTTTAAAATCGATCTTATAACGATATGTAACGCCTGAATATTATGCATTATGCAACGTGTATAACGGTCACAATTCATGTTTAGAAAAATTATTTAATTTTATCAAAATATCAAATAAATCAAACAGTTTTAGAGCTCAAACTAGTCAAGGAGCTTGTTAAATATCGATTGCAAATTCCATTACTGACAGATAAGTGAAGATGAAAGGGTGTATATATTTCCACATATGCTGTGTAAAAAGGGTGCTGAGCATGAATTCGAGCCACAAGTGATAACCCAGAATGGCATTTTTCATTATGTGCATTTTTGTGCAAGAATGAATATATTCTCATACATTACCTACATACCTACACTAAGCAAATAATTGTGCAAATATGCAATGGGTGAAAGATATCCATCGCGGCAGGATTCGAACACACGTCCACTGGATAACTATTTCAGCATTTATTTTCAGTAGATGGATACTATAAAATATTCATAAATGGTTTTTATTTTAAGGGTAGGTAGTTATTCACACAATTCATCTTTATATATATTCAGTCAATAATATTCTAATGTTCATACTTTGTAATTACTTCATTTTGTTTGTCTTTTTTTTATTTATTTTTTGGTTCTTAATATACCTATGTAGGTACATATGTGTTTAATTTACATACCTTTCTTATGTCTTCTTCTTCTTCTTCTTCCTGGCCTCTTCCCAACTTATCGTCGATGAAGACTGTTGGGGTCAGCTCTCCTCGTCCTCAAGCTGTACACTCTTCGGTTCTGGGCCGCCTCCAATGTCAATTCTTCTTTCATCAATTGTGAACTCCTTTGCGCCATCCATGTATTTTTTGGTCTTCCCCTATTCGTTGATCGGGGGATGTCTACGGCCATAGCCTGGTTCACAATGTCATCCTCGGGTCTTCTTTATATGTGACCATACCATCTCAATTGTCTTTCTTCTAATTTGTTGTTAATGCCTGTCACTTCTAAGCTTCCGCGAATGTTCGAACTTTTTATTTTGTCTTTTAGAGACAACCCCGCTGACCATCTTAGCATACGCATCTCGGTGGTTTCCATTTACCTATGGAAGGTGTTGTACATCGTCCAACACTAGGAGCCATACAGTAGCGCAGGTCTGACAATTGTCTGATATATTTTTCCCTTTAGATTAATTGGCATTTTTGGGTCACACAAAACTCCTGTCATAGCCCTAAATTTCATCCATCCCACATTCATTCGGTGTGTTACATCCGCTGCACAGCCTCCGTCGCTATGGATCATCGACCCCAGGTACTTAAAGGAGTCACTATTTGGTAGAGATTCTCCATCCATTTGCGTTACGGGAGTGGCAGCATTTGAATTTTCAAACGGAAAGTGGAGGTACTCTGTCTTCCTTCTGCTAAGTCACAATCCATTATCTTCCAGAATTTTTCTCCATCTTGCAGGTCTTCGTGCTTGTCACTAATTAATACAATATCATCTGCAAACCTATACCTTTCTTATGTGTTTTAATTTTTAATATTATGTGCTAACGTTGATATGTATAGATGTAATGAATGTTTATAAATTGTGTTATCTAATATTTTGTTTTGTAAAGGGATTTTAAATAAATAAATAAATAAATTAATTAATTAATAAGTAAATAAATAATAAATAAATAAATGAAATCTGTGCTGTGTTGGTGAATATATACCTCCTTACATCGGGACCAGATTGGAATAACTCAGAAGAATATCAGTGAGTCATCGGCTTCCTTCCATATACAGTCCACAATACTTTCCGTGGTATATTAAACCTTTTTATATGACACAAGGAAATATATCATACATTTTTTGCTTATTGAAACCAAAATACATAATTTAAACAATAAATACAAAAAAATATAATTAATAATAATTAATATTGTATAACATTTTTTGTATAATCCACCGCACTAGGCTGAGCTTGTACCGTGGAGATATATTAAAGTTTTGGAAATTTTGAAAAACCGCGCCTCTCTTGCAATTTTTTTTTGAGTCGTTAATTGCTTTTAAAATAAATGCGCTTTTGCTTGTGACTTTTCAATTACAAAAGTTAACTTTTCCGCAGTAACGTTTAACGTAACGTTTCAAAATAAAAATAAAATGCTTTTGAGTTAGGTTGAAAAAAAAATATTTTTCGTTTTATTTGATTTTGTCCTCAAACTCGACTGCCATTCACCGGTATTTGTCAGAAAGGTTTAAATTATCAAAAACAGATTTTGAGTAAAGAGTTGACCACGGTCCATTGGAATTTTTATAGAAACAGCCACTTATAAATCGATTAATCATAATTGTTTTTTAATGACTTTATTCTGAACAAAAGTAAAGCCACAAATAAACTACCATATTTCGATGATATCTCAGCAATCTATCACGCAATAGCATGTAGTTTAAAAAAATAACAATTTTTATTTACAGATACGATTCATACCTATGTATAGTCATTTCCTCAGTCTTCAAACAAATAAAATATAAATGTGCAAAGAAAATCAAGTATAATTTAATTTTTGACTTATTATCTTCGTGGCTCAGTTAGTGAGGTATCTGCCTGCTGATCCAATGGTCATGGGTTCGTTCCCCAGTGGAGACACAGTTTTTAATTAATATCGTAAGTCTCCAGTATACGGCAACTTGTTAATGAGTGTGTTAAATAAAAATTTAACAAAGTACCTGTGAGTTGCCATAGAAGTAATATAAAATAAAATTAAAATCAAATAAATTGTTTATCTGATGTTATTTATTAACACTTCCTTGCACCCTGTGCAAGTGGCGAGATCATTACTATATGGCATTTATTTCAACCAACCATTGTTTCCAGCGCAGAGAAGGAATATTTAAATAAATTTATCGCTGCTGGCGATCGAACCCAGGACGCCTGCACAGAAGCCAACTGTGCAGGCGTCCAACTGTGCCGCGGTGGCCGAGGTTTTTTTGTAAGATTGAATATGTCCTTGTTCGCAACAACTACATATACATCCTCATACATTCTCTAAATTAAACATATGTTGAACTAGTTACCACTGGATTACTAACCCAGCGCGCTAACCGCTCTGCCACCACGCATCTGATCATTATAATAGTTGGTTGATTGTACAACACATAATTAATTATAAGAAGTATTTTATAAGATCAGTATATAGGATACTGCATCATTATTTAACGGTGTTGATTGATATTATAAAATGTGGATATCTCTCTAATTCAAAGATATATTTTCTTGGATGGTGGGGTTTGACTTTTCAATGACTTGATTTTTTACAATAAACTTTTTATTACAATTTTTATCATAATATAATTTTACAAGATTAATATGTCTATTTACAAGTTAGTCAATGTTGTTTTTACTAGAGGAGGTCTTTCTAGAAAAGCAATCTATCATTCTTTTGTCTTAATAAAAACTTTTTATTGTTCCCTATTTAAATTATTTATATTCATCCTTGCATAGAAACAGCCAAAATAATTATACAAATAATTTAATAAATTCTATTTGAACGACATCTGTCAAAATATACTTATATTACTTTATTATTCTTCTTCAAATTAATCATTTAAATGGTTCTGAACCAAACTAAATAACTATCAATATATTATCGATATGTTTATCCAGATAATCTACAGATGTCACTTTTCATTTAGGTTGTATTTTATTTTGATCAATCAATAAATATTCAATACATTACATAAAATCATTATTTTCTTCAAGGAATCCAACAGCAAAACTCGGACGTGACCTCGTTGAGGAGGGCTTTAGCCTGAATGAGTCTTGGAGCAATGACTGGGAAAACTCCAACCTGGATGTTAATGGCTACATGGGTACTCCAACAACGATACCTCTAGGTTTCGATCTGCAAAGAAGGCTGTGGACATCTCTAAATATTTTCCGCACTGGACATGGACGCTGTAACTACCTCATGGCAAAGTGGAGCATTGATCCATTCGCTCAATGCGATTGCGGCCATCCCTCTCAAACAATGCAACATATTATATTGGAGGAATGCAGCGTCCGTGCATATGAGGTTCAAAAGACGGATATTTGAGAGCTGATACCTTCATTTGTGGACTGGCTTGGGGCCCTCGATCTGAATATTTTATCATATTTTGTTTTATTTTATTTTATTTATTTATTGTCAACAGCTTTGTATTATACATAATAGGTACAGTAGAGATTACATTTAAATAAGCCAATTACAGACAAACATATTTCAAATTACAAAACACGCTGATAGGGCACATTAAATGTATTGATTTATATTTAATTGTGTATTTATTAATTTTATTTTAATGCTTTGTTAATTCACTATGTCATACGATAAATAAGTAAATAATTACCTTCTACAAAGTAATTGAAAAAACGATAAATTAAAATAATTCATAAAAAAATATAACTAAGCTCAATTTTAACTTCTAGGAACTAGTATATTGAATGGATTGATAAATTAAATCATAGAGAAATAATAGACGGGATATCTATGGAAAACTTGAAGTTAATGCACTTTAAACTTATATATTATTTAATGTTTATACTGTACACACTTCACATACTTATTATGGCATACGCCGTACACGCAATGCATCATGACAAGACTTGAAGTACTTACCTACTCTCTACATAATGCGGGTTGAGAAATTTATGTAAAAAATACTATTTTTAATATCGAATATGTAACTTTGTTGGATATACGTTAAACAAAATTAAGTTCAAATTAAATCGAGTGGATTGTGACCAACGCTATACTCCTCACTATTAAGTCACTCCACAAAGTATTAAAATTTCGTATCGAAATTTTTAGCATTTCAACATTCATGAACTTAGTTTGTTTAAGATTATTGATTTAAATATTTTATTATGAAAACTTAATAATTCTTGAATAGCATATTATGAAAGTGTTGTGCCTTTTTAGCAATTCAAAAATTAAAATATAAAATTTTATGTTTCCTGAGCTTGGGGTCACTTTGAAATTTTTGATAATGAAAAAAATGAGAAGCACTAATCAGATATCTTTCAAAATCTAATTGACTATTAGATTTGCGAAATTTGAAAAGAATTGAATAACCGATAAAGTAGAATGAACATGCTGTACATATAGTACAAAGTACCTACATTATGAAGAAAATTTCAGAATACAATCTCAGCATGACTAGTTGATTTGCAATAAAAAATAACCCTAATAATTGCGAATTCATAACTCTCAATTGGGTAGTGAAGAGTAAAAATTAAATGTGCTTATTTCAAGTTAAGAGGGTGACTGCTGCCAACGTACCTATTTTTTCAATTTGAATTTGCATCATTACCACAAAACGAATCATTTTGAAAAAATAACCTAGTTAGTTTGGATATTAATAAAGAAATATATACCTTAAATTTTTAATTATGTTCTGTATATATTCTTGTAAAAAAATAATAAGCGTACCCTGATTTTTGACAAATTTCTAAAAAACTATAAGGTATAGAGCATTATATTTTTTTTGAAGATCAAAATATCTGGAAAAATACGATGTAACGTTGCATTAATGCATCAGGTTAAGTTAATACCAAAAAAACTTATATTTCGTAATGGCGCTGAATGGAAAATAAATGTTTTTTAGGTTTATTTACTAAACATGAAGCATTAATGCAACGTCACATCATATTTTTCTAGATATTTTGTCTTCTTTAATTTAAAAAAAATATGTTGAACTACGCCTTATATTTTATTGAAAATTTAAAATAAACGTTGAAAATCGGGGTATGCCATTATTTTTCTACAATAATTTATACAGAACATCATCAAAAAGTAAAGATGTATTTTTCTTTATTTATGTGTTCCAAACTATCTAAATTATTTTTTTCAAAACGATTTGATGAGAAATAATGATGGTATATCAAATTGAAAAATACGTACGTTGGCAGCAGTCCCCCCCTTAAAAAAATACGCTTTAAAATTGTGAAATCTTACCTCTCACAATTCCGTATGAGTAATTAATAAAAATTCTAGTTTTCCTTTTCATTGTTAAATAAATAATCCAACTGTCGATTCGTTCATGAGAATTCAATTCTCTTAATGAATCGACATTATTAAGCCAAGATGCGTGTACGAAGGAAAATTTTGTATGGTGTAGTGGACTTTTTGCAAGCTAATAACACCAACTAGAGGGCTCGCAGCATATATGTTCCCATTCATGGATTTACTCAGAATTCGGAGTAGAACATTTTATGTGAGTTTTGTGTGTGTGTGTGTCTGTGTGTGTGTCTGTGTGTCTGTCTGTGTGTCTGTCTGTGTGTCTGTCCCCCCCTTATAACTTTTGATCCGCTTAATTTACAGAGCCCAAAATTTTAAAATATATAAAAAATTACAAGCCTACAAAACTTTTATACTCCGAGTTATCAACTTTTGAAATTTTGATTTATTTTTTCATATATCTCAGAAACCGTAAAAGCTAGAACGCTGAAAATTGGTATAAACATAGACAAATAAAAAGTCTCAAATAATTTTTTTTTTTAAATTCCAGGGTTTCTCAAACTTTTTTTTTTAAGAAAAATATTTTTTTTATGATAAATTTATGAGTTTAACTGCCTATATTTCCAATTTTTTTTTAAATATCGAAAAAAGCCGAAACATCCCAACTAGAAAATTTAATTTTCTATAAAAAATATTAACATTGTATTAGCACATCTCAAATTTTTTTTAACAAATTTTATAAAAATTGAATTTAGTGACGATATTGCTTCATACAATTTGTATGGAAGTAGCCTACTCACAATATCTAAGAAGACTTAATAATTTGATACTAATCTCCAAACATACATACATACCATCATGCTGTTTTCACATTCTGGGTAGGATCAAAGGACTGACCTCCATACTATCCTATCTTGACATACATACCTAGGTACATGTGTTGTATAGAAAACCAAATATCTTAAAATATTAAATAATTTGTATTTATGGGTTTATAGTTTGGTACTTATTCTTCAACTGTACATACTATCACTATCGACAGTTGGATCTCATGTGTTACATGCAACTAGTATATTATAATTAAATAATAAGAAACCTCTATGACTACCCATGCATGCTAATCCCGCCAGCCTAAGTGAATTCTCCAAAATATTGACCGGCTAACTCAAAGAAAATTAAATATAAACTTGAGCCCAATCTTTCTTTACTTAGTTCGAGACCTCGAAACAATTAAAACAGACCTCCAAGGATCCCCAACCGCCCCCGTTCAACTGTCGTTAGAACAACATTAAAAAGAAATAACCGCTGTAAATTTTTAATTATCCTTTACAAACAAAATTTAAAAAACTTTTCTCGGCGTTTTTTCGGAAAATTAAAATGTAGGTTAGAAGATACAAAAGATTCCCGTGGATTTGCGGTTGGACCAACTTTTTAAAATGACTAGTAGGTACACCGAGAAATATATACCTATTTATTCATTTTGTTTTTTTTTATTCATAATAATTTAATAAATCAGGGGTCAAGTCTGGTTCGACCGGCGAAATCAAAACCCTAGTGATTACCCATACCATGGATATAATTATCGTATGAAGTTCTTTGACATCTAAAGATATTATAGAACTCCATATAATAACTTTATCCATGATATGGGTAATCGTGAGGGTTTTGATTTCGCCGATTGAACCAGACTTGCTCCCCAGAATTCTATTGAAAAAATATTTTATTTACATAGCATCACGGCATATCCCAAAATGTGGTGTAACCAGCGACAGATGTGTGACTGTGCATTGCTTTATATAGCTAAACATACTATAGTTTTATTGGCAAACATCTTGAAGAATAATCGAGCTTCGCAGAATACAAATTTTCCATTTTTTGTTTATATACATACCATCATGGCATAACCCACAGTGTGGGGTAACCAGCAACAGGCGTGCATAACCGTATTAAACGAAGCACGTCACATGTGTGTATCCTCACATGTGTGTATCCACCAGTCTCGTCTCACCCTAAAAGACAACATTCTTAATGATTGATGAACCTCATTGCTCATTCAATGTGCAATCAATTTTTTTTTATTTATTTATTCAATAAAACAATATAATTAACAATTATTTTAATTTGTGCACTTTTTTTTTCTCTTTCCCAAAAAGGATAAAATGCTTGTGCTGAGAAAGTGAGTTCATATAGAACGATTCAATTACATTAAAACATAAATTTATATCGATTTTTTGTATAGAAATATATTTTATTCGATGCTCGTTCTTACTCTACATACTTTATCATGGAGGAAAGTAAAGATTAAGTTTTTTTATACAAAACAAATCTAGTCAATGGTTATTTTTCAGTGTTTTATATAGGTTTCGTCTTCAGGCTTTTGTTTTTTCACGCATTTTGTAAATATAATAGTACACTATCGTATGCTGCCATCGTATATTGTATCCAATTCATTTTGTATTAACTCGAGATCACTGTCGGAAGACATTTTTTATTAAAAAAAACACAAAAAACTAGTTTTAAAGTATATTTAAAAGATTTTCGTAACAATGAACAAGCACCGCATTTAACAACTGATAGCTTGACGTAACCTCAAACCTTACATTACAATCAGTTAACGAACGTTTAATCGGTGCTCCAACCTTTCAGTAAGAGCCATTGATATAATTTTACTAAAATTTAACTTCCGGATCTTTATAAAAATATTTGAGTCAAATCTTGGTTCATTTGGTCTGAAATTTAACTAACGAACGTTTATAAGATCGGCCCTTAGCGATCATGTCCAACGGTAAAAAATTGTGCTGGTATCAGGAGCCATTTAACAATCAACTACTATGTGTATAATATTGCAATAAAAGCATATTTGTGCTGATATCAGGAGCCATTTAACTTTTTTATTTTTTTTTTATTTCATTATCGGGAAATTTACAGTATAACATTTTTTATATATATGCATTAGTATAAGACTAAAACCAATAACAAATTTCCACATTATTAACAATAAATTTTGACTGCTGTGCTTACATACTTAAAGCTACATATGGAAAATATTTATATCTGAATGATAGTGCATGAGTGTATGTATGTGTGTACATATGAGTGTAAGGATGTGTATATGTGTGTGAATGTGTCTATATAAGTGAAAGAGAGAATATATAGGTACCTGCAAGCTCACATAGTTTATTCCATTCAATCTTGATTTTTCAATCATCCAGTGAAATTCAATCATTATTACTTGAACTGATGGCAGCAGAAAATGAATTAGGTCCTAAAAGAAAAATATCGACATCCAGATGTTCGTGATTATAAATGTTCATCATGCGTATGAGGGGTGCGTTTTTCGTGTTAGTATTATTACGGTTCGGTATGTGAAACAAAAGTGGGCTTCAATCAACTACTATGTGTAAAATCATATTTGTGCTGGTATCAGGAGCCATTTAACTATCTACTACTATGTGTATAATTTCGCAATAAAAGCAAATTTATGCAGGTATCAGGAGCCATTTAACTAACTATCAACTACTATGTGTATAATTTCGCAATAAAATCATATTTGTGCTAGTATCAGGAGCTATTTAACTATCTACTACTATGTGTATAATTTCGCAATAAAAGCAAATTTATGCAGGTATCAGGAGCCATTTAACTTACTATCAACTACTATGTGTATAATTTCGCAATAAAAACATATTTGTGCTGGTATCAGGAGCTATTTAACTATCTACTACTATGTGTATAATTTCGCAATAAAAGCAAATTTATGCAGGTATCAGGAGCCATCTAACCACCAACTACTTTGTGTATAATTTCGCATTAAAATCATATTTGTGCGTGTATCAGGAGCTATTTAACTATCTACTACTATGTGTATAATTTCGCAATAAAAGCAAATTTATGCAGGTATCAGGAGCCATCTAACTACCAACTACTTTGTGTATAATTTCGCAATAAAAGCATATTTGTGCTGGTATCGGGAGCCATTTAACTATACACTACTTTGTGTATAATTTCGCAATAAAAGCATATTAATTGTGTATAAAAGAATTGAATGAGTACTTTAGTCTATAATTGATAATCTAAAACAAACACACCGTACATAGCACACACACACAGATACATTGTGATGGAACTTTCAAAACACAATCTCAGCATAGTACGTTGTAATCTGCAATAAAAAATATCCATAAAAATTTCGAAATCATAACTCCCCACTATATCCCTTTGGGTTAGTGAGGAGTAAAAAGGGGTTTGAAATCATATAATTTCACTATTCCTTACCTTTCGTAGTAAAAATATATTATTAATAACGTGGTATTAAGTTTTGTGTTGCCTACACGTGTTTTTAATTTTTTTGTTAACTTCTTGTCAAGACGTTTTTTTTGTATTTTTTACTCGTCTTAACAAAAATAAACTGTTTTCTTTTTTAAGATAATACAATCCAAGTGTGGTAATTTTTCTCAAAGTAAATTCTTAGTTCAAAGAATTCGCGTTTTAATGAGGTTAGCCGCGGAAGCATAAGTTATTTAATTCAAAAGCAAAGCGAGCATGTAAAATTGTTTTGGTGAATTTACATTTTACCTTCGTGCGCCGGGAGTGGCTGCCTGCCCTGGTAACTTTCGAGGTCAAAGGCTTTAGCCGGAAGAACAAAAGCTTTCAGTTTCTATCAAATATTAAAAAAAAGCAACTTACAAAGCAGCAGATACCGTGTCAGTGTTCTACAAAAACACTCGTTAATACATTATTCAGTATAAATACCCGTAATACTAAGTGAACTTTATCACGATTTAGTGAAATCCATTTGAAACGTTCAAAAAAATGAGTTGCAAAAATAGAATCTTACTAAAATGTCCGACTTAGTATATTTCATTATTCTACAACTCAAGCGATTTAAACTCAACTACACGTTAAGTGTACATATTTTCTTCTTGAATGGTTGACAATCCATAAATGCAATTTTAATACATTTTAGTACCTACTAGTAAATTTCTATAAAATTTTCAAACAAATATTAAAATTACAGTTTTCACAATACACCATACACACAAAAACATTGTCACAAAACTCATAGTATGCACTTTCTGCGTGATACCTGTTGAGAAATTGAAGTAAAAAAATTGCATTACTACCAAGATGAGCATGTATGAGACAATGTATTAATGTTGGTGAGGCGATGGATATGTGTCAAGATAGAAAAATGCGGGGTTCGGTTCTCACTCCTTACCCATTGAGGAAGATAGAAGTGGAGAGTAAAAATACACATACAATATCAACATGAAGTTGATCACTCAATTTTCTCATACAGAAGCTATTTTACTTCTGTTATATACATGTTTCATACATTTTTACAATTTAGACCATATATTTTTTGTTTTAGGTTAACTATCCCCGTATGCATTTTTAAGAGTGTATTTTTATTGTGTCAAAAGTTCAAATAATACTTTCCAGATCGTGGATCATTTTGAAAAATTTGAAAGATGAAATCATTGAGAATAAATTAACGGATATCTATAAAAAAAACTATTCAGCTTTAGGATTTAACATATATTATATCAAATTGAAGCCAATCGGAATTATTGTTTGGGCTGTAGAGAGGACACAATAAAAACAACGTAAATGATGAAATCATAGAGAAGAAAGGAAAATTTGTCTATGGAAGACTAATCAGCTCTAGGCAAAGACCTTATTACTTTAGTTATATAAGGTCTTTGGCTTTAGGTCTATAGACTTTACACATATGATGTAAATATGAAGTTGATCGGACTTATAGTTTGGGCTGTAGAGAAGAGTACACCAAAACATCACGACGAAACTCATAGGGTCATATTACGGGAGATATTTGATAAAAATATAAGGAAAAGTTGAGGTTTTGTAAGCAGTATTCTCGCAGTAAGGGAACTTACCTTTTTCTTACATTTTTCTTAAATAACTCTCGTAATACGACCACCCTTTGAGAAATTAATGTAAAAAAATACGCTTTACAATTGTGAAACCATGACTCTCCACTATTCGATAGTAGTGAAAAATAAAAAAATATCCATTCTTGAATGCTTGTGTGTGTTTGTGAAAATCATAGTACATTCAGACTAAAAATAATTATTTTATAATGACAAAATAATATTAAAACAGTCACTCTGAAATGAAAGGAAATAGCTTAGAAAACACGAAGAGAAAAATACAACATAATTATAGGGAAATTATTATTGTTTATTGCACGGCATTCTGCCCTAAGTATTTAGAAATATCCATATTATGCTAAATATTTCACACTTTTTATACATTGCAATACGTGAGTTTTTTTGTTCGTGTAGGCAAAAAATAAGGGCTTGATACAATGGATGTAACCTATAATGGCTTACGGCAGGGTGATGCATTTTCTTGGCTATTATTTGATATAGTACTAGAGAAATCCATCAGAGATGCCAGAATTGAGACAGCAGGTACAATTTTCCGCAAATCAAGCCAGATATTTGCATATGCAGATGATGTTGACATAATTGCAAGAACACCAAATGATTGTAAAGTGATGGAAAAGAAAGGGTCGTCTTTCTTTATCTTTCATCACGTTTTTAAATTTATTATTATTGCAATATTATAGGCAGAATAAAATTATTGTATGAAGTGAGAAAGAGAACTATTATCATCCTTGTGTGTTCTTACCTTGCCCTGAAGAATTTAAACATAAAGTAGAGTCCATTCCCAGGAGGTAAGATATCCAAGGTTCAGCAGGCCAGCAGCTCAGTAGTTGGGCACTTTCATCTTTATGTCTCAGGTTTGATATGATGGGTTGGTTGAAAGTGAGTGCAAACACCAGATCAGTGAGAGATGTAGATATAATTTTAAGTATCAAAAAAGGGGACATTAGCATTTGACAATATATCATGATAATCTGATGACGTTAGCGAAGACTGGCGCGAAGAGGCAGTGAAATATTAGTTCGTAATTATAACAATAGCTACATACCAACTCGTAGAGTGGTTACTTTGACACTGTCTCACGCGAGTCGACGCTGACGCCTGGTACAAGCAACTAGAAAAAGAAGAAGGCAGGAAGAGTATTAAATGTATAAACACATGTATGCACCCCAAAGGAGTTTTGTCAAAAGACGAATTAATTAATTGAAGTTAGATATATCAAGGAAACAAACATTCAATGTAATAGTAAAGGTCACGTGTGAACATGAGCAATGGGGTTGACCTTTCCTGCAAATGATGTTATGTCAGTTAAATTTATGAAAATGAACACTTCAATCAAAAAGGCAAAAGTTGAGTTGTATAGATTAGTTATTCATAATTTATTACACATTAAGTTGATTATCCCTGCAGAGGTTATAGATCTCAAAGAAAAATAATGTGAAATAGGTATATCAAGTCAAAAAGATAAATTCAATTTTCAAAGATTAATTATTTATCATTATCTAATGATAGGGTTGACTATCCCTGCAAAGTTTATATGTAACAAAGGGGAAACCATGTAAAACATCTTAACTTCAAAATTATTAAATTAAATTTGATTACATACCAGGGATCTAGATATGAATTAGGATTACTTATAACAGATGTGACACTGTGAGATTCGGATTATTCTGGCAAGATTTCTCTTTGATAAAGCTGGGGAAGCGCGATCGATTACATGGAGTCCTTGTCGATGGAGAATTATCCTTAAATCCATGAAGGGACGAAGAGACACACACCAGGCACGAGGTGATGTAATACTGGGCAGCGACGTCATTGCGGCGAGACGAATTCCTCGAAAAGATACTGGATCGTAGAATAACAGGTTGGCTGGAGTCGAGGGACGATCAATGGTCTTGAATCGGCATGGGATCGACCATGGAATAGATGCAAACTTGAGCGATTTCTAGGTATGTCCACAGCAGAAGGTTAGATTATCAGATCAGAGGCACGAGGAGACTTTGAGATATTCAGGCAGTTGAGGCTAAAGCATATTAGATGAATCCGTTATACGTCATGAGACGAAATATGAAATTCCACAAGGGTATACTTTAAAGTTAATGAGTTTTCACAAAGGATAAGTATAGCCCAAAAGCGAGGTAGGTGGTTTACAGCTTGCATTCTTGGACAAGAAACTAGTATGAGAGGTTAGAATAATCAATAATACGCTTCAACACTGATAAAAGTTAATGCACTATAGATTGTCGTTCAAATTATATATATCGGAGCACAAGAAGACATCATCAAATCGATCGTTAACAACTTGTAATTTTTAACAGGAATAATGTTTTCAAATCAACGCGATTATGGATACTAAAACGGCCTTCCCTTTTGTTAGGCGAGAAAATAATACTTTAACATTACACATGAATGATTTTTATCACTGACCAAAGTTAATACACTTCGCACTGTTGCTTAAATTATATATCGGACCACGAGAAGACATTATTAAATCAAACTTCGTACTGTTGTTTTAGGAATGAAAGACGCCGTTTTTAACGGTCATTTTTAATAGTGTGCGGATTGTTCTAGAAGCTACTGGACACTGTTTGAAGAGGATATTACACATTTGACACAGAACAATATGCGAGTTTTATCACTGATAGATTTAATTTCGCCACACGTCGTCGTCCGAATTATTTAAAATCAAAAGACTACATTTTGAAGCCGTATTTAAAGTTTCTTTACGAATAATGAATGGATCACACACGCACGGGCTGACGAGCGTATCGGAGTGTTGTTTTTTTTAAACTTAAACAAAAACCGTTCGGGGAAAAAATCGACGGTCGCCGCGGAGAGGTAGGTACTGACATCTCTCGGTGATCCAAGAAAATAATGTGACATAACATAAATTGAAACAATCAGCGGGGAATTTGAATGTTTTAAACTGAAGAATCGAACGTATTAGATTAAAAAGTAGCGTATCCATTATTTAAATAGATAACGCTACACCCCTCTCCTTCCAGTGAAAGGAAAAAAAAAGAAAGAAAGAGAAGAAAAAAAAATATCCTTTTGTAATTGGTTAGGGAAACGACAGTCATTAGGATAAGACCACAAACGGGGGGGGCAGAGATACGTAGGCAAGGGCCAGCATGAATATAGTTAATGTTTAAGTAAGGCTCCTTATAAACTAGTGAAGGGAAGGTATACTTCCGTGAGACGAACGCACTATACAGGAATAGTTACGTTAGCGCGTATAGGGCAGGACCTTATCGGTTTAGGACCGAGGGTTTCCCATATATAGAGTTTATTTAATATCAAAAGCAGTTTGAACTCATCTATATAGATTTCTATACTGAAATGTGTTGATGTAATTTACTGACAGTCATGATATTGAAGACACAGGGTATCGACAAAACAATTCGACTTTGAAATTCAGTACTTTCACGATGGAAGTTGCAAATATAAGAACCAGGGCCATGACGAGCTCGCATGAGAGATTCGTGCTTTAAGTCCGAACTCTATTTTATGAGAGATAAACCATAACACGATAGGTAATATGTACAACGGGGATAGAAATCTAGGTGTTTAAATCTTTTTACAACAAGGCCAATACAACAAACTGCAAATTCCTTTAGTATACTAACTTCAGACAAGATATATGACATTACGTTGATAAGAGGATAACACAGGAGATAATATTTTCACGAAGGAGGCAACATTATGCGTTTGTATGGTCACGATGACGAAGCATACAATATATGTGACGTTATTACATTATTAAATTAAGACCTTTAAAGAGTGTTGAACTGATATACAAAATTGACAGAAGGAGAATAATGGTGCGCATTTGGCAGACTAATATGGGCAGGACGTAATGACGGATGGTCATATGTCTTCCATGCCTTCATTGCACAAGGTAAAATTTATCTTAGCATTATTGATTATAGATCAGATCTGCGGTTTCAAACCGAGACGGCGAACAGATAGGGAATGTTACTTCTTAAAAGGCGGTGACACTTTGACTTTATATGAACGCAACGATGACAGACATTATTTAGACAATACCATTATATGAGTAAATTGAAACTTCCAAAAAGGATATTTGAATCTACAAAACTGACAGTACATGATAAGAAGACAATTTGACAAAACTCAAAACAGTGAATGGCTAGAATACTTGACAGAATGACCCGCACTCTAATTTTGACACTCACATGCACAGAGAAATTATCAAACAGGAAGGATTCGGATTTTAATTATCAACATGTTCATACTGGGAGACGAAGAGATGTGAAACGTTCAGGATGTCACATTGATACCGAAAGAAACGTGAAATTCCCGATTCTTATGGAGGCATCATATAAAATCCCAAAACATTAAAATAAACGTGAAACAGACATTCAAAGTTGCAAATTTCGGATAAAGAAATACTCGCAGTGGTTATTAATTATTAAATTCTTAGGACAGTTGAAAATCTGATCTAAATTACTATTCCAAAACTGGCTAATTCTACTCCGAGCCACACCACGGAGATACACAAAATAATATCTGGACAGGAATGCTTTACACATAAAACGTCAATAACCAGACATATCAATCAAATTTTGGAGATGTACAAAATAATATTTGGACAGAATTATCTCTCACATAAAACATCAATATCCAAACATATCAACAAAATTTTACACAGATTAAATAAACAATACGGGACCAGGGTCGGTCTCGCTACCACAAGAATTCTTGATCCTGGAAGTCACGGGACACAATAGTTCTTGGGTTCTTTACTGAACATACGTGTACGCAAGGATGGGGGGTCAAATTTTAGGCAGACAACGCCATGGCGGACAATCGCACAGTATCAGTAATCTCAATACACATGTCATTCTGGAGCTCCAGATCTGACACATGTTCCGCACTGAACAAAGGGATACGTGAAAGATCTTGGGTCGGATTATGAGGTGACAAGCCTATCATGAAAGACGTATTTGTTACAGTGTTTATACAAGGCATCTTTTTGCGTGAACGAGCGAAACTGTCTCTATGCAAAACGGAGGGAAATCGAACTCACGGGACAATAAGTCTCGTTCTAAAACTAGCATCCTATACGTGAGTGAACGAACGATAACCAACACTATAAAGTACAGAGGAGAATCGGATTCAAGCGATGACAAGTACTCTTTATCTTTTAATAAGTCGTATTCCGAAAACACAGGTAACGGGCAAACAGAAAACAACCTCATAACAAGTTATGCAATTATTTCTTCAGCGGGATACACTGTATTCTAGGCTAAGTTAGTTTTTCTTGATCACAAAGACAACACAAAGTACATTCTCTGATAACAATTTCAACTGACAAAAATCCTTGCTACATTAACACAGTGGAATATTAGGGCACGACCCTCTCGTGTCAATATATAGCAGGAATGACGACCTATATTCAACGTTTGCAAACATTCACAACACGAGATGATTATAATGGATTCTCTCCAACCGCGTTATGAATTTAAATAAACTAAAACTAACACCTATCAATACATCAGCAGAGAGTTAATTATGAAGGCGCTGTGGCGAATTAACCTCAAAGAAAAAACAGAAAATAAAAAATAATAATATAATATTTAAGGAACATGAACGAAGTCATCTGGGAGATGCTCAGAAAGGATGTGACTCAGACAAACGTGAAAAGACCCGTTATTCTATATGCAAGGCACAAGTCCTAAACACCATAAAAATATGAGACAACTTACATGCATGAAAAAATTATTTATGTAGATTTACAAAAAAATGGTTGAATACCCCTGGAAAGTACAGGACTTATTATACACTGTACGCAGGAAAAAACATCATCGCTAAATACGCCAAACAACCAGTCACAATATTTTAAAGTGGTGATGATGATGATAAAAAATTAAAATTTGAAAAACAGAAACAAGTTATGCGTTGGACACAACAGTGGAGAATATATCTCACATACCTTTCATACATTAATGGCCGAAAACGTTCATACCTAGCAGTCATACTATATAAACCTAATTTTCTATATTTACATAACTAAACCTATTTTTTCCTAATTTCCTATATTTACATAACTAATCCTATATATATATAAACCTAATTTCCTATAATATTTACTGATTCACGCGTATTCATAATTTTCTTTCGTAGTTCATTCATTCAAAATTTACTCAACCACTGCAATGTCAAAACATGACATACGATGAAGGGGGGGGGTATTCGGAAAAGAATTTAAAATTGACAATTCGAAGCTCTAAAATGCTTGTCAATAAACGTAACTTAGTTTTAATTATGCGAAAGGCAAGTGGGAAAAAACAATTGGTAAAAACTAAGAAAACCTATGAAAAGCTTGCGACCAGCCCAAAGGAAAAAAATTGAAACAAATGGAGCGCCACTCAGTCTTTTATTTATGCGAAACACAGTTCGAGAACAATAGGGTAGACTAAGAAACCTTGGAATACATTCTAGACTAACTCAACAATAATAGGAAATCAATTCTTGAAGAATTTAAAACATCACTTTTCTTTTTTTTTTTGATACGGAACACACTTTGAAAACGAGGGGAAACAGTGAAAAACCCATAAGCATTAGTCTATTTTAAGTCAACAATAACATGCGAAAATTATTTTTTAAACAATTTACGACGTTACTCAGTTTTTATACGAAACACACTTTGACAACAGGGGATAACACTGAGAAACCGTGTACATTTATGAGAAAAAAAATTAAAATGTACCGACTATTAATTACATTAGAAATTTAAGCAGCTTGACTTTACTTATAAAAATTGTTCGACAACAGTGGTCAAAGTTCTATGAAGCCCACTATTTACTCATGAAAAAAAATTGAATAGATCGGAATCAACTTGTTTGTGTGTGTCGAGAAAAAAAATATCTGCTCAGAAAAGCGTGATAACATCGTATGAAATAAATTTACTAAGGATGTTATAATATCGTGACACAGACAGACACGAGTAAATATTTGTCTATATAAGGCATTAGAAAAAAATTTTACAACAGTACGACGAACGTGATAAATCTAAATTAACCCGTTTGCTAATTAAACCGTTCTAAACAATACCTTATTCAAAGATCAGTGACAATTGAAAAATTTCAATCGTGATGGTAGATGATCTAAAAGTAATTTTTAATTATCGGATTTTTACCGAATGCATAAAAAATATATTTAATTAAAAAAAAAAACAGTAGACGTATTCTAACGCCGGGCCTACACAGCTTTAAATTTAAGACGACGTAAGTAAATCAATTTTTTAAAGTGAACAATTGGCGGGATATATTGGTAGCGGCAAGGTACGTACCTATATGTGTGTGCTAGCAGGGCGGGAAGGAATTACGTCGCCACACTCACGAGGCGTGAATGGTGCAGTAATTTAGACAATAGTTACTTACTAGTAAAAAGGGGAAACGAGGCGTAGGGTAACAGTTTCGAAGGCGGGCGAGTAGAAATTTCTTCGTGTGCCGACGCACACATCGAGTCGGGTAGTTTACTAAAATTGATTCCAGTTAACAATGTTATGAAAAGGTCAGCATTTTTTTTTTTCTGTTCAGAATTTAAATTTATGCTAAGGCGAATCACACACACGGTATTTTCGGGCAGTGGAATGATATAGAAAGAAAACATTACATATATTAGCGGGGGATTAGATCTATACCTGAATATAATACCAGTTCGGATTTGAGAAGTTATCATTCATATCTTTTGTCATTTTTACCACGTTGGGAGGTCATTTAAATAAAATGTGCATTATATAAAAATTAAAATTAACCGGGGGGAAGGTGAAATCTCAAGGCAATGAAGTGGACAAAAAATTCGTACCGAGTTCTAGCGTGAATTGAGCTGAGGGGAAATCAGAATCTCCAGTTTACAAATGATCTGTTCACAAAATTATACAAACATGCACAAGAAAATTATCTCTCACTGACGCTGTATGCGTGCACGCAACTTGCAACATAAAAATTGATTGACCCACGTTTCGGGCGCCAATGTAAAGTGATGGAAAAGAAAGGGTCGTCTTTCTTTATCTTTCATCACGTTTTTAAATTTATTATTATTGCAATATTATAGGCAGAATAAAATTATTGTATGAAGTGAGAAAGAGAACTATTATCATCCTTGTGTGTTCTTACCTTGCCCTGAAGAATTTAAACATAAAGTAGAGTCCATTCCCAGGAGGTAAGATATCCAAGGTTCAGCAGGCCAGCAGCTCAGTAGTTGGGCACTTTCATCTTTATGTCTCAGGTTTGATATGATGGGTTGGTTGAAAGTGAGTGCAAACACCAGATCAGTGAGAGATGTAGATATAATTTTAAGTATCAAAAAAGGGGACATTAGCATTTGACAATATATCATGATAATCTGATGACGTTAGCGAAGACTGGCGCGAAGAGGCAGTGAAATATTAGTTCGTAATTATAACAATAGCTACATACCAACTCGTAGAGTGGTTACTTTGACACTGTCTCACGCGAGTCGACGCTGACGCCTGGTACAAGCAACTAGAAAAAGAAGAAGGCAGGAAGAGTATTAAATGTATAAACACATGTATGCACCCCAAAGGAGTTTTGTCAAAAGACGAATTAATTAATTGAAGTTAGATATATCAAGGAAACAAACATTCAATGTAATAGTAAAGGTCACGTGTGAACATGAGCAATGGGGTTGACCTTTCCTGCAAATGATGTTATGTCAGTTAAATTTATGAAAATGAACACTTCAATCAAAAAGGCAAAAGTTGAGTTGTATAGATTAGTTATTCATAATTTATTACACATTAAGTTGATTATCCCTGCAGAGGTTATAGATCTCAAAGAAAAATAATGTGAAATAGGTATATCAAGTCAAAAAGATAAATTCAATTTTCAAAGATTAATTATTTATCATTATCTAATGATAGGGTTGACTATCCCTGCAAAGTTTATATGTAACAAAGGGGAAACCATGTAAAACATCTTAACTTCAAAATTATTAAATTAAATTTGATTACATACCAGGGATCTAGATATGAATTAGGATTACTTATAACAGATGTGACACTGTGAGATTCGGATTATTCTGGCAAGATTTCTCTTTGATAAAGCTGGGGAAGCGCGATCGATTACATGGAGTCCTTGTCGATGGAGAATTATCCTTAAATCCATGAAGGGACGAAGAGACACACACCAGGCACGAGGTGATGTAATACTGGGCAGCGACGTCATTGCGGCGAGACGAATTCCTCGAAAAGATACTGGATCGTAGAATAACAGGTTGGCTGGAGTCGAGGGACGATCAATGGTCTTGAATCGGCATGGGATCGACCATGGAATAGATGCAAACTTGAGCGATTTCTAGGTATGTCCACAGCAGAAGGTTAGATTATCAGATCAGAGGCACGAGGAGACTTTGAGATATTCAGGCAGTTGAGGCTAAAGCATATTAGATGAATCCGTTATACGTCATGAGACGAAATATGAAATTCCACAAGGGTATACTTTAAAGTTAATGAGTTTTCACAAAGGATAAGTATAGCCCAAAAGCGAGGTAGGTGGTTTACAGCTTGCATTCTTGGACAAGAAACTAGTATGAGAGGTTAGAATAATCAATAATACGCTTCAACACTGATAAAAGTTAATGCACTATAGATTGTCGTTCAAATTATATATATCGGAGCACAAGAAGACATCATCAAATCGATCGTTAACAACTTGTAATTTTTAACAGGAATAATGTTTTCAAATCAACGCGATTATGGATACTAAAACGGCCTTCCCTTTTGTTAGGCGAGAAAATAATACTTTAACATTACACATGAATGATTTTTATCACTGACCAAAGTTAATACACTTCGCACTGTTGCTTAAATTATATATCGGACCACGAGAAGACATTATTAAATCAAACTTCGTACTGTTGTTTTAGGAATGAAAGACGCCGTTTTTAACGGTCATTTTTAATAGTGTGCGGATTGTTCTAGAAGCTACTGGACACTGTTTGAAGAGGATATTACACATTTGACACAGAACAATATGCGAGTTTTATCACTGATAGATTTAATTTCGCCACACGTCGTCGTCCGAATTATTTAAAATCAAAAGACTACATTTTGAAGCCGTATTTAAAGTTTCTTTACGAATAATGAATGGATCACACACGCACGGGCTGACGAGCGTATCGGAGTGTTGTTTTTTTTAAACTTAAACAAAAACCGTTCGGGGAAAAAATCGACGGTCGCCGCGGAGAGGTAGGTACTGACATCTCTCGGTGATCCAAGAAAATAATGTGACATAACATAAATTGAAACAATCAGCGGGGAATTTGAATGTTTTAAACTGAAGAATCGAACGTATTAGATTAAAAAGTAGCGTATCCATTATTTAAATAGATAACGCTACATGATGTAAAACGAGCGTTTATACACCTGGAAAATGCTTCTGCCAGAATGGGACTTGAAGTGAACTCTTCTAAGACGAAATATATGATTGCAGCTAAAATTTCCAACCATAGAAATGCCCAAGAAACTCTGATTAGTGCTGTTAATCATAGCATTGAAACTGTGGGGTCGTTCCAGTACCTAGGTTCAATAATAATCAGTAACAACGATGTTAGTGTCGAGATTAAAAGACGAATAGCTGGTGGCAAATAAATGCTATTTCGGTATTCACCGTCATCTCAAGTACCGATTGTTGACACGAAATACTAAGTTGTTATTGTATAAAACATTGCTGCGACCAGTGCTTGTATATGATGCTGAATGCTAGGTTCTTAATAGGAAGGATGAAATAGCGCTGTTGATTTTTGAACGGAAGGTTTTGAAAAAAATCTTTGGGCCTCTTTGTGAGAGTGGAATATGGAGGATAAGGTACAACCATGAGCTAGAGAACCTTGACAGTGATCCTAACATAGTAAAATATATTAAAATACATCGACTTCAATGGTTAGGGCACGTTCAGAGAATGGAGAAAGGCCGAATCCCAAAGAAGATTCTCGACACACGACCGGAGGGGAGACGTGGTGTGGGGAGACCCAAGCTGCGGTGGATGGACGGCATACAGGAGGTTCTAAAGAGGATTGGCGTGGCAAACTGGAGAGTGCAGGCGATGGACCGGTCTAAATGGCGAAAAATACTGGAGGAGGTCAATACTCACAGTGGGCTGTAGCGCCAATGATGATGATGATGACAATGGATGTAAAAATCATGTCAAAATAATATAAAAACAATGTCGAGAATCGGAAAATGAAGATATCGCTTTCGATCTGCCTACCCCAAATTAATAGTAAACGGTTACTAGTTTATAGTAAATTTATTGTATACATTTACGATCGAACATATATGTTGGTATAAAGTAATCTCCCTTGAAGTACACTATTCTTGCAAGTTGAATGATAAAGTTTTCTCATTTTAACTATTTTACAACGAAAAAAATAAACTGTGTATAAAAGTTTTAATGAGCGCTGAATGGTAACGGGAATAAAGCATACGCATTAACTCGGCGGCATAAAAACCTGCCTTTTTATTACAAATCTATAATGGGATCCAGTACCATGAAAATTTAACTCTTCAACCAGAACTTATACTTCTAAACCCCTGAAATCCCGGAACAACTTATTCATTTTTATTGGAATTACTTTAAAAGTGCACTTTCTTATTCCTTTAATTAGTCACATGATTTGTGGCCAATAGTACGAAGTTTATGTATGAAAGTAAATTGAGATTGAAAATTACCTGTATGTCCTGTATTCCGTTTTTTTTTAAGTATATCGTTTTGCCTCGCAAGCGCCTTTATAAAAACTAAATTTAGAAATGCGATAGTTCCACAAAATGCTATTATAATATAGCATATTGATTAACACAAATATTTAATGTAGGGATTGCAATCCAGCTAAATCCACTCTGGATCCAGCATTTTTTTTGTATTTTTAATGAAGATACAAAAAAAATACATATACTCGTAAGAATACTTAGTTGTATTTGTATTTATAAGTATGATATTTTATATTTTAGTCAATCGAAAATATATGAAAAAGTCATCTTCTTCGATGGCGCTACAGCCCAAATCGAACCTTGGCCTCCTTCAACAAGCGCCTCCAATCTCTTCTGTCTTCAGCCGCCGTTCTCCAGTTAGGTACCTGCAGGAACTGTTCTGCATATCTCCGTATGTCGTCCTCCCATCTCAGCAGGCTAAGTCTGTAAGTAGATCTCGACCGATAAATGTCGAGATTAACTGTCAAAATATCGACTAGTCGATATTTTGACAGTTTTGGTAGTCACTAAGCAGATAACGCGACGAATCGTTCTCGCCCACTTATTTGACGGCGAGATTGGGTCAACATGGTCGACATCGAGTCGAGAGACAGGGATCTAACGCCGCCATGTTGAATTAAATGTCATTTTTTACGCGAACAATGCCGAATTTCATATTTATTTTGAGAATAATTATATAAACGGGTTAAACGACGCCGTTTAAGAGATTCTTCAAACCCTTTAAATATTCCGCGTAATTCATTTATTGCTAATTACCGCGTAACAAAAGTTTTATATGGTAATATATTTATTGGAAATATGCGTCCGTACTTAGATTATAATATTATAATTCTATGCGTCCGTAAATGTTTTCCGTAGGTATAGATTTGAAATAATTTTTCATTTTGAGAAAGTATTCTTGTGAGCTATTTTATCACATATGTATTTTTACACTTAAGAAAAAGAAAATTCGGCGTAGTTTTTAGTAAAAAAATAACACGCTGCTGTCATCACACTTGATAAATTGATCGAAATATAATTAAAAATAATTTTTAAAATTACTCTCAAAACATTCAATAAACACAAAAGAAGTTAATTTAATCGTATTATAACTTGCTATTGTGCTTAAAATATGACCATATTATATTTATTTAACAAATTTATGTTAACAAATTTGACATTTATTCAAATCATGGGGAAAATATTGTGTATAGCCATAAATGATAATTCAAAAATTTACCGCAAGCCAGCCTAACAGCGACAAATACTAATAAGTGCATTTACGAACTCGACAGCGCTTAGTGACTACGAATTGTCGTCACGGGCGTAAACATGGCGAGAAGAGCGGCGATACGTTGTCGGATCTCGAATTTTTTACTGACTTGGCCTGCAGTCCTGGTCTCCCCAACTTCCGTTTAATTTCCGAGTGACCAACCATGATTTTTTGAGTAGTCGTGTGTTTGTCATTCTCTGTACATGGCCAGGATGGAGTTCGCGAACCACTTCCACACCGGAGGATGTTATAGGACTCTAGGTCCACCCACCGATCGGACTTCTACATACTGTAATTCTTTCACTGTCCACAGCGCCAGGCTCTGGAATCAACTTCCCGTTAATATTCGCTCTTTAACCTCATTTTTCTCCTTTAAACGGCGGTTGAAGCGCTGATCTCTTCCCTCTTGTTTTTATTCTTTTCTCCTTCTTACCCTTGCCCCATTTTCCTTCCTATCACTATCTATGCCCCTTTTTTTTCCTTTCCACCTATTTTTTATAATTTTTTTTTTCATATTTTGTGTTGTTTTTTTCATTTACTTAAGTTTTTTATATACATATATTTTAATTAGGTTGACTGGAAGACGTTAATTTATTAACAAGTCCACCTTTTGGCTATTATAATGTTTTTTTTGTACATGATGTTTTGTTTGAATTTTATTTTAGCTAATAAAAATTTATTATTATTATTATTATGTACTGTGCAAAACACCCCAACCACCATCCAGCGATTTTTTACCACTACCCCCGAGAATCCAACCTCAAACGTAGGGACTCTGACGAGATCAGTAAAGGGGTCTAGCCACTGGGGGCACCGATCTGGCGGAGGGGCCTGTCCTAATCCCTCGGTACTTGTGTTGGCGTCCGAAGGTGCCCAGAGCTACCACTGAGGGAGCCCGGCGCATCATCGCTTATCAGACTGGAGAGGAAGGTGCTGAGAAGGATCTACGGCCCGATTTGTGACTTGTGTATGATTTGTACAATGAGCCAACCGTACTGACAAAAATAAGAATAGGAAGACTCAGATGGGCTGGATACGTCCAAAGAATGAGCGAGGAGGACGTCCCAAGACGAATCATGAATGGTGCACCGGGGGGACGAAGAAAAGTTGGAAGGCCGAAGCTTCGATGGCTGGACGGAGTAGTGAAGGATGCAAACAACATCGGCATCCATAACTGGCGTAATGCGTCACAGGATCGACAGTCATGGAGGCGGGCTCTGCAGGAGGCTAAGACACGAACTGGGTTGTAGAGCCACAGATGATGATGAAGTTGGTTGTGAGGTTGCTGTGATACGACTCTATCCGTCTAGTGTCTTTAATGCCTCGCAAATGAATTTGGATGTTGCAGTTTTATTTTGGCAATTCTGCACTTTTATGTGGCAACTACTATGTATGAAAAAGTCATATCTCTCCTTAAGTATCTTTATTTTTTTCGTGTAAAGTTTTTATATTGATTAATATTTTTGTAAATTAAGCAAAACATTTCTCCATTGCAATGAATTTTTATTCAATATTGGTTTATCTTTTAATCACTTATTTTTGGATACTCGTATTATAGCTTTTTTACACAATTCTTTCTAAAAGCTGTTACAAATTTACCTGGAATCTTAATGTTTTTTTCAAACAACGTAGACTTTTGCGTCATCATTTGGATAGTAAATTAATTGCGCATGCGCAGCGCTAGATCCAGTGCATTATGTTGAATCCAGCAAGCCGAAAAATGTGCTCGATCCATCTCGATTGCTGGATGCGAGATCCAGCAATTGCAATCCCTAATTTCAAGTATTATAAAAATGACTTGCAATTGTGAAGTTTACATAATTTAAATCACTTCCACTGTTTGTGCTTCAAATACCTTTGTATTTTTTTCCTTATAATAACTTTGTGGCATATTTTGAAACAATATGATATACGAGTACTGCAATTGAGTGAGTTTTTCTTATCTTGTATCGCTTCTTGGCCAAATATTAGTTCAATACCCGTTCAATAAGAAGATGCTGCATTTTCTTTTATTATTTTTTTTATTTTATTTATTTATTGTCAACAGCTTTGTACATGCATATTACAATAGAGATTACAATTTAAATGAGCCAATTATAGACATACATAATTTCAAATTATAATAACGCTGAAAGGGTACATAAATGAATAAATTGTTTGAAACCGACTCGCCAATGCAGATCCCGTGCAATACGTGAATCAACCTACACAAATATACGCAAATAATTTCAGTATTTCGATAAGTACCTGAACCCACGAAATAATCACGCGGATACCGTAGGTAGGTTTATAAGTAAATACATAGTCAAATTCATATTAACTAAGCAGTGTAATTGTTCTATCTTCGTTGGCAAGCGTCCTCAAACAAGAACAAAAAAATGTATATATATAAAAATGTTTATATATATATATATATATATATATATATATATATATATATATATATATATATATATATATATATATATATATATATATATATATATATATATATATATATATATATATATATATATATATATATATATATATATATATATATATATATATATATATATATATATATATATATATATATATATATATATATATATATATATATATATATATATATATATATATATATATATATATATATATATATATATATATATATATATATATATATATATATATATATATATATATATATATATATATATATATATATATATATATATATATATATATATATATATATATATATATATATATATATATATATATATATATATATATATATATATATATATATATATATATATATATATATATATATATATATATATATATATATAATATATATATATATATATATATATATATATATATATATATATATATATATATATATATATATATATATATATATATATATATATATATGTTATATTTGATGTTTTCACGGGTGAAATATGTTATAATATTTTTATCTCGGTTTTCCCGTGTCAGTAGGTCTTGACTAAGACCATTTGTCTTCCGACGTTTCGCCTGAATATCACCAGGCATTTTCAAGGACTTAACGAAAAGCACGCGCGCGACACACGTCTACTCACACTGAAAGCTCACCGTCAAGTGACTCGTAGCGTACAAGATGGCCGCTTATGTCAAATATTGTTAGCGCGACGTGATTGGCTCCTTGTGACACGCCCACCTGCTGTCGTGTTCGTTGGTAATAATATTTTATATTTTATCATTCGTCGGAAGACAAATGGTCTTAGTCAAGACCTACTGACACGGGAAAACCGAGATAAAAATATTATAATATATATATATATATATATATATATATATATATATATATATATATATATATATATATATATATATATATATATATATATATATATATATATATATATATATATATATATATATATATATATATATATATATATATATATATATATATATATATATATATATATATATATATATATATATATATATATATATATATATATATATATATAAATATATATATATATATATATATATATATATATATATATATATATATATATATATATATATATATATATATATATATATATATATATTCGAAACAATTTCTTCAATACTGTTTCAGTGTTTGATACCTTGATTCTCAAAGAGGCCCAATTGACAAAAGGAATCCATAAATTGAATCATGTGTGCTAGTGCCATCTTACGGTATGAAAGAGTTAAGCTTCAAACACATAAAAGTTTTCACGACATAAAGCTGTTGAAGCGGTTCAACGTTAGCGTGCAATATATTCATGCAACATAATAAACGCTATTCATTAAAAATGCATATTACAGCCTTCGTAATCTTTGTATCGTGTTAGGCAGTAATTACAAAGAACTAGTGTACCCGTACACTGCCTTTGATAATGTATGTATAATTCTAGGCGACATTCATTAGGAATGTGGCTATAAAATTATTGCTGTATCTACCGCACACAAAGCAATGAAAAAATTTTTTTTTTCAAAAAGTTTGACCACACGGTAACAATAAATGATATTCAATATAACAGGTATACTCCCAGTTAACAAATTATACACTTATTTATTTATTTATTTATACATCTTCTTGTACATAATATAAACAAATATAATTGTACACTGGCGGGCTTATTGCCATTAGGCAATTTCTTCCAACCAACCAGATTACAAAGTATGACAACATTGTGTTTGTACAACAGCAAATAAAAAAGAGTAAAAGAAATCAAATAAAATACGTATAACACCGGACTAAGGCTATTCCATAATCTTGCTGATTGTACTTCGAACGAAGAGCTGAGAAATTCTGTATTATGGATAGGTATGGATAGTGTTGTACGTTCAGCAGATCGGAGTGGAAGTCCATGATTGGATAAATAAGTGAATTTGCTTTTTAGGTACTGTGGCAGGTTTGGGTTCGAGAGAATATTGTACAATGGTGACAAAATGTGTATATTGCGCCGCTGGCGTATCCTGGGCCAACAAAGAAGATTGCGGTAAGGTGATATGCGATCAAATTTTTTCAACCCAAAGATGAATCTGATACATATATATTCTGAAGACGTTCAAGTTTATTGAGATGCACTTCATTTGCATCCAAATAGCATACATCGTCATAATCAAGCAATGGAAGAAGAAGTGATTGAGCTAGAGTTATTTTACAACGGAATGGAAGGAAATTTTTAAGTTTATTAAGTGAATGTAGGGCAAAGAAAATAGATTTACTAACATGCGATACCTGTTCATGCCACGAAAGGTCATCATCGATGAAGATTCCAAGATCTTTTACAACCCTGGTATAAGGAATGCATTGGTTATTGATATACAGCAGTGGGAGTGGGAGTACTTATCAAGTCATATTAAATCATTACTTCTCTAATGAATATAAATTACCTGTAAAAAAATATATATAATTCCAGACAAGTTGTGCAAAATAAATTGATAATTTCCAGATGGACAAACCATTACGGTGAAAGGACACTGAAAGTAAGCATACCTAAAATATTTAACACCTTTCCAAATGGTATGGATAAACTTGATAAAATATCCTCGGTTAAAACCGTATTAAAAAAAATATTGTAGAAAGTAATTAAAAACATTTGACTCATTTATAAGCTGTAATTATAAAAAAAAACATGTATCTCATATTATAATTTTAATACTGTAACTTAAGGAATGTAATATGTACTTGACCTTTTGTATGGGAAACTCACTGATAGCCTGTAGGCTTGTGAGATCCCAATTATTATAATGTAAAACTTTTATAAAAAAAAAAAAAAAAATGAAGAACGACTGACACACAATTTGTAGAGCTACTATTCGACATTATTCAGTTAGACGGTTGACGCCTTAATGTCTGTTCAATTGGTTTATCTGAACGATGGGCTGGAATTCGTTAATCTTCGAGAACTGTCGAGGCTATGCATATTTCAGCTATAGAGGAGCGCGGCTACAAGCTGTAATGCTGCGAAAAATAAATCGACGAAAAGCAATATGACAAAATGAAACAAAAATAATTAAAATCTGAAATAAGAATTTTTGTTTTGTATCAATTCTTTATTTGTTGGCACGTGTATCCTCTTCAAAAATAAATGTGCCGTGAATCTCATATAATTGTTTTTGAAACAATTTTCTTATTGGAGCGTTGGAATAATTTCATTTTGTACCAAACAAGGTAACATTTGATATTTCAGTAGACATAATATATTGCCTTTGACGAAATATAAGTATTTTGAAACACTTACAAGATTGTAAGTAAGTAGGTAAGTATATTTTTAACTTCAAACGAAACACACTTATTACATGAGTGTGTTTCTAAGAACTTTTCAAGGCGGATGTAACTTTGAAGTTAAATTCCTCTCAAATAAAAGTTGCCTACAATGCCTCTGCGTCTTTTAAGGCGTCGTCGATATTCAACACTTCAAATATAACCTAACCGGAAAGAGGAGACAATTCGAAGCTATGACCATTGCTTTGATTAAGGCGTTTGATACACGAAACAAAACCATCTAATTACTATGGAATAGTTATAAGAAAACAATGTTCATCCTTAATTTAAATTACTCCAGTTGTGTTTTACACTTGTAGAATCATATTTCCCTCCCCCCCCCCCCATGAATCCTTTCCATGCCATTATCCCCTCACCGATGTGTTTGAGAATTGTCACTTGGAAAGTGTGTCGCAATAATTTTGAGTGACAATAAGTGACGATTTAAAAAAAAAATTAAGAAGAAATATACACTTTTGACCAATATTTATCATTATGGAATGGAAATTCAATGTGTGGATAAACACGTACATAATAAAGAGCTTGGCAATCGAAAACACAACATGAAAAATAACATCTCAGATATTTAGCAGTAAGTTTCGCCACCAATTCTGATTGATGCGCATTTTTAGGTGAGACGAGGCTGTTGTGTGGGTATACACGCGTGTGTTATGCTTCCTTATATGAGGTTATATATACCCGCACACCTATCGCTGGTTTCCCCACATTGTGGGATATGCCGTGATGGTATGAATGAATAGACAAATACTTTTATTTTTCATAAAAGTAATATACTAAAATATATGTATATTCCTAAGACCTTCTGAAAATACCTTCATACCTAAAATAAAAATACCTTCATACCTGAATAAAATAAATATCTTCATACCTAAGGTTGCCAATAAAGCAACAGCGCCCTTGAAATGATCTTGTAGTATTAAACGGCTTTCTATTATTATTCTTTCATTAATCAAATAAAGTTAAATGAAAATAAAATAATATTACTTATTGATTTATTTATTATCAATTTTCGCAAGTGACTTATTACAATATAATCACACACTAGAAATATTATGTTTATTTGTTTATACATCAATGTGTGTATGTATTGTATTGTATATATTTTATTTAGATGTAAAAAAATGCAATTTCTTACATCTAATATAGACAAAAAAAACAAATCAACATCGGATGACTATGTGAACACCCAAAAAAGACACGCACCTATCAATAACAATTAAACACAAAATAAAAACAAAAGGAAAACACACTACCACAACAGATGATATAAAACAACATGAAAAAAAAACAATAATATAATAATGTAGTATCAAAACAAGCAAAACAGATATTATAGAATCTTAGAACATAATATGAAGTGAATTATTGTGTTGTTTTTCTTTTTAATTGTTCTGTTGTTTAATACGAGTTTTATTTTTACCTTTTCTTTTATAATGGCCTAGAGGCCGTATATGTAAATATAAATAAATAAATAAATATATACAAACAATAGAAGCACACGATTTTTAAAAAAACTTTTTTTTCACCTAAGCGACGAAAAGCGGCAATGTGTGTGTGTGTGTGTGTGTGTGTGTGTGTGTGTGTGTGTGTGTGTTTTAGTGTACGTGTGTGTTTTGTGCGTGTTACTGATAAGTGTGTAGTTGTGTAACAAACAATTTTTTTCTGTTTCCGTCATACCAGCCCCCGTATTATCATATAGCTCAAGAAGAGAAAAAAAAAAATTATTTAATGTATGGAAGTGACAGTTGTCTGTCAGGTGACAACTGTCACTACCATATACTGAGTTGTCTTTTCTTGTTTCTTTTCTTGGGCTCAATGACACGTTGTCTAGGGGGGTAGGTACTTATCATATTTTTTGCTTACATTTTTATATTCATTTTATTTCACGCATATGTTGCAAATCGTACCAATTATGCATAGTTAGTAACTGGTAGTGAAATGATCATATCCCAATGGTACAATAATTATTGAACAATCGATGTAATTTCCAATCCCAATTAATAGGAGATAATAACATTATTCGATATTAAAGTGATCATTGAAACAACGTAAAACCAAAGTCAATTTCGTTTTAAATTAACTACACCGTGCTAAAATTGTCCCTACATACAGTGGCGTCCGTTCGAAAGTGTTTTTTTATGTTTCGTTTCATTAAAAATACGTTATTTTCCTTGTTTTAAATTGTTCTTGATCGTACTTGAACGTCAATATTTTGTATCAAATTGTATGATCGTCTAAGTGCCAACTCGTTTTGGGTTGGACTCGATGGAGGTGCATACTGTGGGAAGCCAAGGCTCGATATTATGTACATTGTGTGCAAAAAAGGTAAATAAATATAAAATATTTATATTTATATATCTTTCTTGTACCTACATAATACTGGCGGGCAATTTGTTCCACATGTAGTCTTCAGAATGTGTCAAATTGCTATTGGGTGCGTGTAAATTTTTTATTTCATATTGTCTACTTCTTGTTAGTTGCTGTGTTAATAAAATAAATCATTGTGAATTGTATATTTAAAAAAATGAGGTACGCCTGATTGTATGCAATGATTAAAACACGTAGAAAAAAATTTCAGCTAAAAATAATGAAAATATAAGCACATACCTATAAAACTATTCTGTTCACGTCAAAAAATATTCAACTCATAAAAATATTGTTTTCTTAAAATACACTTATTATGTATTCGGTAATGTATAATATTTTAAAGTATATGCTGCGAGGCACCGACGTTGAATAGTGCTTCCTCTCTTTTCTATTATCATCGGCAAAATGACACCTCACATAGTTCAACAATGAGATTCAGCACTCATTCTAAATATAATGCATTTTTTACTATTAATTGAATTCGCTATTTAAAATAAATTGTCCTATTATTACGAACCTTAAAAAATATATAAAGTTATTTGTTTTAATGAACAACAATTTTTTTTTTTTTTAACATTTTTTTGATCATATTGATAACTTGAATTGTGTCTATCTTAATGTTTTTTTTATTTCGTTAATAAATATATTGATATTATTTTATTTTATATTTTTATAGTGACCATGTAAATTTATCGTATTAATTATTCATATTTGTTTCTCTCTAAAGTTTTAAGCACAAAACAAACAAATTATGTAATATAACCTAAATAACAAATCGTACATTTTACTTTCTACAATAAACTGAGAATTATTTTATTAAAAGATTTTCTTATTTAATTCTTGTATTTTTTTTAACATTTTATCCCTCGTATTCAAGAAGGTTGTTCAAGAAAGCATTTTTATATTGTTTGAAGAGATTCGTTTTATTTAAGATATGGTGTTAAAGGCAAAATATGTGACAAAATATCTGATTCACTGTAGAAAATACACATAATTTCTTATTATAAATTTATTTATTTTATTGAGAAAAAAAACAATTACTCATCACACATATAGGTAAATTTTTGATTTATACATACCATACCATACCATCACGCCATTTCCCTATTTGGGGTAGGCAGAGAGAACCGAACGCCAGACTCCTCTCTCTTGACATACATTCCTCGCTTCATTCACGTCCATACATCGTCTCATACACGCTCTTCTATTATTCTTACTTCTAACATCTCCATCTTTCAAAATCCCATTTATGTGATCGTGCCAACTCTTTCTTGGCCGACCTCTACTTTTCATTCCTCTTTTATCAGCCTTGTATACTTTTTTTGTCAGACGGTCATCACTCATTCTTTCTATGTGGCCGAACCACCTTAGGGCATTTATTTTCATCTTACTTACGATATTTCTTTCAATCATACATTCTCGTCTAATATCCTCATTTCTTATTCTATCATACATCGTTTTACCACACATTCGTCTTAGTGACCTCATTTCAACCGCGTTAATTCTACTTTCATGCGTCTTCTGCCATGTCCATGTCTCACTAGCATACATTAGAGTCGGTGCGACGATACCATTGTGTACCGCGAGCTTTGCTTGCCTCGAAATAATTGGGTCAGCCATTACCGGTCTTAATGCACCATTCACTCTATTACCTGCCGTTACTCTCCTTTCAATATCTTTTTCCAATCTTCCATCACGCTGAAACATGCTTCCTAAGTATAAATATTCATCCACTTGTTCTAATTGTACATTCTCCACTCGTATCTCGCATTTTGTTTGTCTTTCGCTCTTCTCAAATACCATTACTTTAGATTTAGTTGCATTCATTCTCAATCCATTTTGCATGCATCCATCGAATACTATTTTAACCAAACATTCCAAGTCTTCCACGCTTTCAGCCATTAATACTTTGTCATCCGCATACATTAGATCACATACAGTCATACCTTCCAGTTTCAGCCCAATGTTCTCATTCTTTAGTGCTCTCACACAGTAGTCAATGTATAGATTAAAGAGCCACGGTGATAGTACGCACCCTTGCTTCACTCCCATATTAATGGAGAACCATCCTGTGAGAGAGTTTTCAATTCTCACACAGGCTTGGCTTTCCTCATATAGAGATGATATTGCCCCTATCAGCCTGCTACCCGCTCCATACACTGATAGCACGTTCCAGAGTTTTTCACGGTCTACTTTGTCATAGGCCTTTTCCAGGTCTATGCAAGCGCAGAAAAGCTTCTGGTTTTTTGCCAGAACCTTTTCAGTCGCCATTCGAAGGGAAAAAATTTGGTCGGTGCATCCTCTACCTCCAACAAACGCTCCTTGTGCATCCCATACCTTGCTTGCTGTAGCCTTTCTCAACTTTTGATCTAGTATCCTAGCATACAATTTTCCAACTGAACTCAGCAGACTGATAGCTCGGTAGTTCTTGCAGTCTAATTTTGACCCTTTTTTAAAGAGGGGCACAATCACTGCGTTTCTCCAATCTGACGGAGTATGTCCTGTCTCCCAACATTTGTTGAAGAGGCAATGACACCATTCCATCGTCTTTTCGCAACCATATTTGATGAATTCAGTTGGTATGCAATCAAATCCCGCAGCCTTTCCTGTACGTGCATGCTTCACTGCCTCTCTGACCTCTTCTATTGAAATTTTCTCGCTGTCATTCTCACATTCATTTATCGGTATTCTGTTGTTCGTCAGACTTTCGCACTGTGTACTTTCATATACATAACTCTTCAAAATATTCCTTCCATCTTTCCTTGACTTTTTCCTCGTCTATAACCATACATCCATCTTTATCATGTATACATTTTGATCCTCGCACTACTCCTTGTTTTCGTCGATTTACTCTTTTCCAGAACATTTTTGTGTTCCCAGAAAAATCATTCACAATTTTCACGCTTTCCTTTTCTCTCAATGCATTCTTTTCTTCTTTTACTGTTACTTTTGTTTTCCTCTTGCACTCATTATATATATTTTTAGCTCTTTCTTCCTTCTCGTTTCCAGATCCTTTATATGCCAGCCATTCCTTCCACGCTTTCCGTTTTTCTTCCACTACTTTCTTTACTCTTTCATTCCACCAGGCATCTCCTTTCATTCGACCTCTTTTTGCTTCGCCACACACACTTTTAGCCACACTGAGTACAGTGTTTTTGAGTACACTCCATATGTCACTAATATCCATCTCTGTCACTGCGTGGGGACTTAAAGCACACTCGATCTTTCTTTCAAATTCTTGTCTAACACTTTCCTCTTGCAGCTTCTCTACTTTGATACGCGGTGGCAGGCTTCCACGATTGGTTTTAGAGCGCCAACCAGTGAACAGGCGTATTTTTGTGACAACCAAAAAATGGTCTGTCTCTAGCTCGGCACCTCTGTAGACCCTCGTATCAACTGTCACTTTTCTCAAAGCAGAGTCCACACATACAAAATCTATCATGGATCTTTCATTTTCTCTTTCCCATGTATACATATGGATCCTTTTGTGGTCAAAAACTGTATTTGACACAAAAAGGTCCATTTCCACACATACATCTAACAATCTTTTACCGTTATCGTTCACTCTGCTGTCACCGTAAGGACCGAGAGTTGATTCGAAAACTTTCCTCCGGATTCCTACCCAGCCATTCAAATCGCCTGCCAGAATCATTTTTTCATTGTCTTCTTTCTTGTTCATTTCCTCTCTTACACTTGCCCAAAACTCATCTTTTTCATTCTCCAAGCTAGAGTTCACAGGTGCGTATCCTATAAGCAGAAACACCCCTGTAATTCCCATCTTAAATCTGATCCACATGAGTCTTGAGCTTACTAGCTTATACTCTTTCATACACTCTACCATTCTCTCATCTAAAACCGCCCCTACTCCCTCGCATGCAAAATTATCTTCATAAAAGTAATTTATGAGTGTAATCACATCCTATTTCCCATAGAGAAGTTACAAAGAATAAAAAGACGTGCTTAGAGATTATGATAGAGATAAAAGTAACAAAATACAAAAATCTATAAATTAATGTTGAATAACGTATTATGAAATATTAAAATTTAATATCGAATATTTTTATTATTGCATATGCGCAAACATTGGATTTTTTTCCCTGTCGGGAGTCAAAGATATTTTTTAACAGATTTTTAATTATCTCAATAGAGACGAAGTAACTTCGTCTCCGTCTCTGTAGAGGGGTTGAGGTCATCGTTTATGAAGAATGCCGGCTTCAATCGATCCATTGAGATTTTCTTCGGTTTTTCATTAATAATGATTATTGCAGTTTTTTCATCCATCTCTTGCACCTTGTAGGGTCCGCCATAGGGTCGTTGAAGAGGTCTGCGGACTGCGTCATTTCGCAAGAAAACGTACTGGGCATCTTTCATTTGTCTGTGTATGAACGTCTTCGTCTTGTTGTTATTGGAGTTTGGGATGGGACGAAGTTCTGACATCATCTTCTGCAACTTGTGTCCATACGTGTCAGGTTCCTCTGTGGGTGAGCTTTCAAAAAAATCACCAGGCAGCCTGAGGGTGGTTCCATAGGTCATCTGTGCCGGTGTAAATTCTGAGCCTTCTTTGATTGCTGAACGAAGACCAAGCAGTACCAGTGGTAGGGCGTTCGTCCAGGAGGTATTGTTAATCGTCATCAATGATGTCTTTAAGGTACGATGCCATCTTTCTATAATTCCGTTGCACTGAGGATGGTAAGCAGTAGTTCTCTGATGTCTCACGCCAAGTTTGCTGGTTAACTTGTCGAATAAGTTGCTTTCGAATTGACGACCCTGATCTGTAGTGATTGAAGAGGGTACGCCGAAACGGGCGATCCAATTTAGCATCAAAGCGTCAGCGACGGTTTCTGCTGTCATGTCTTTAAGGGGAACTGCTTCTGGCCATCTGGTGTATCTATCTATGATTGTTAGCAGGTATGTGTATTCTTTTGAAGGAGGAATGGGGCCAACCAGGTCCAAATGAATATTTTTGAATCTCCCATCTGGTGCTTTATACTGCTGTAATGGTGTAATGGTGTGACGGTGTACTTTAGATGCTTGGCAGTCAATACAATTGCTTATTACATCTTTGACAGTCTTTTCCATGCCAGGCCAAACATATCTCTGCTTCAATATTTTAAATGTTGCGTTGCTGCCGGGATGACTTACTTTATGGAGTGTTAAAATGACTTCCTTTCTCATTGACTCGGGAACAAATGGTCGTATTACGTTCGTCGAGAAATCGCACCATAACATTTTATTGGTGCCAGGTACCAAAATTTTCTTTAATTGCAGTGATGATTTTTCATGCATTTCCATCATTACACTTTCCTTCTCCTGCTCTTGCGCCATTCGCTGATAATCAATATGTGATGTGATTTGTATTTCGGCAACTCGAGATAATGTGTCTGCGACTATATTGTCCTCGCCGGAAATGTGTTTAATGCTTGTAGAAAATTGGCTGATAAAGTCGAGTTGTCTTTCCTGTCTTGGTGAGTTTACTTTATTTTTTGTGAAGGCGAATATAAGTGGCTTGTGATCTGTGAAGATAGTGAAGTTTCTACCCTCTATTTGTTGTCTGAAATATTTCACTGCTTCGTAAATAGCTGTTAGCTCTCTGTCATAAGTACTATATTTTAACTGTGGATTATTGAATTTTCTTGAGAAAAAAGATATGGGTTGCCATGCTCCATTTTTCATTTGCTGCATGGAGGCACCCATTGCTGTATCGGAGGCGTCGACCATAATTGATATTTCGGCTGTGGGGTCAATATGTACTAAAAGCGACGCTTGTACCAGGTCGTTTTTACATTTTTCAAAGGCCTTGGTTAACTCTTCTGTCCATTGAATTTTCCTTTTGTCGTTTTTTGTATAACCTTTTAACTGATCAAAAAGTATCTTTTGGGTCCCAGCTGCGTTTTGTAGGTACTTCCTGTAAAAATTTATCATCCCCAAAAATCTTCGAAGACCTTTTGCGTTGGTTGGGGGTTCAATTTTGGTTATCGCTTCAACTCTTTCCTTGATTGGGGAACTTCCATTCTTGTTGATCTTATAACCAAGGAATTCAATTTCTTCTTTTCCTAATTTACATTTGTTTAGGTTGATAATTAGACCATTTTTAGATAGCCTTTCGAACAATAAGTCTAGGTGTTTTTCGTGCTCTTCCATGTTTTTGGAGGCAACCAGGATGTCGTCAATATAAGTGAATACGAATTCCAAATCTCTGGTAATATTATGAAGGTACGTTTGGAAACTCTGAGCTGCGTTAGAAAGTCCGAATTGCATTACTAGAAATTCAAATAATCCAAATGGGGTTATGATAGCGGTCTTTGGAATGTCTTCTTCTTCTACTCGTACTTGGTGGTAAGCTCTGGTTAAATCTATTTTGCTGAAGATCTTCGCATCGTGAAGTTTATGTGCGAAATCTTGTAGTTGAGGTATTGGATACTTGTCAGGTTTGGTGATTGAATTCAGTCTGCGATAATCACCGCACGGACGCCAATTTCCATCCGATTTCCTGACCATATGTAGGGCGCTGGACCAGTTGCTTTTGGATGGTCGGCAAATGCCTTGTTCGACCATATAAGAGAATTCCTTTTTAGCAATCTCCAATTGAAGTGGATTGAGTCTCCTGACTTTGGCTGTGACTGGAGGTCCCTTCGTCTGGATGTGGTGAGTAACGTTGTGTTCTATGCGCTTTGGGTTCAAATCTGCGCGAGTGATATTTGGGTACTTCTCAATTATTTTGTAAAATTTTGATGTGGAATGAACCGTGGCAATATTCATTATACTGGTTTTGTAGACGATCCCTCTAGTTGACATTCCTGTAGCTTTGTCAATCAATGTTTTCCTTTTAATATCCACTAAAACGTCGTAATATTCCAAAAAATCAGCTCCTATTATGGGTTTTGTGACATCTGCGATGATAAACTTCCATTTGTGACTCCTTCGTAGTCCCAAATTCAGGTTGATTATTTTGTGCCCATAACTAGGTATTACAGTACCATTTGCTGCATAAAGTGGAGTGACGATGCTATCTGTTGAAATTATTGATTTGTCATTTCTGAAATATCTAGGTATTACTGAGATTTCAGCTCCAGTGTCTACGAGATATCTAATTCCTGTTACTAATTCTGTAATGAAGAGACGATGTTTCAACTGCGACTGGGACGTCTCGCACACCTGCCGCAATTTTAGTTTTCCTGATCGTTGAATTTACATGGTGCTATGCAGTTAAATGCTTTTGTTCCGAATTTTTGGTGTAGATGGCAAATGTCTTCTCTTCTATAATTGTTGTTTTGCTTCACGTTGTTGTTATTACTCTTTCTGTTGTCATAGTAATTTTTCTGATTCCTATTTTGGTGATTATTATTGTAGTTTTGGTATCGATTCCTGCTTGGAGAACGCGATCTTGAACGATTCCTCCAATTATTATTATGTTGAGGTCTTGACTGTGTTCTTGATTGTCTATGATCAATTTCCAATCTGACGATCTTGTCTGTCAATAGTTGAATTTGTTGCTGCATGCTGTGAAGTAAGCTGTTAGTGACTAAATCACTCTGGTGAGCTTGACTACTTGCTGATGTGGATGGTGAATTAATGGACTGAATTTCTGTTCTTTCGTTTACTTCCAAGATCCGATCGGCCGTTTGCGCGAGTACGCTGATGTCGTTTGTAATTATTGCCGAGATTATTTCCTGTACTCTATGTGGTAATCTTTCGATCCAAAGTCTTTTAAGAAGTGCATCATTCGCTAAGGTTGGTCCTGCAAGGCTCTGCATGTGACGAAGTAAATGTGAAGGCTTCCTATCACCAAGCTGTACTCCATGTAGAAGTTGAGAAAGTCTTTTCTCTTCAGATTCCTGAAGGCGGTTTAATAAGGTTTCTTTTAAATGTTGGTATTTATCCTTTGTTGGTGGGTATTGGATGACGTCAGCCACACATGAGATTGTATCGGGGTCCAGTACTCCCAAGATGTGTTGATATTTTGTTTCGTCTTTGGTGATCCTTGCAGAATTGAACTGGGCTTCCACCGTTATAAACCATAGGTAGATTTTGTCCTTCCATACTGTGGGTAATTTTATGTTCGCTGCGAAAATTTCGTTTCTTGATTCATCTGATGTTTGTTGATATGAAGCTCTGTCAAACGTATTCGTGTTGTCCTTGTTCTCCGTTGCCATGATTACAATTCAAATTAAAAGATGAGAATATTTTTTTAAAGTTACCACTGTTCAAAGCTTGCTTGACTTTTGAAACATAAATGTGAGAAAATTTAAAATTGTTATGCTTTGAATTTTTGGAAAAGAAAAAAAAATTAATCCAATTTTGCTACTAAATGTTTTGTTTAAAATTTGATGCACTACCTATATTCTTTTTTAAAATTTTTAAAGTATAATTTTTTTAAAAAAAAATGAATATCGATAAAACTTTTGTATAAATAAATAAAATTTTTGAATAACAATAAAATTTATTTGTAAAACTTAAGTATTTTGTTCAAATTATTCGCGAAAAAATATTTTTATGATTATTTTTTTAAAGTTGGAATTTTCTAAGTCCCATATGTATATTATTTATGATTATATTAATAAATGGAAATTATCGTTTTTTATTATCTGTACACATAATTGATCTTAATTTCTTGCTATATTATTAAATGGTTACAGTTAAATAATAATAAAATATTTTAATAATCGTTCTGAAAATACAGTTCATTAATATTTGCACAACATTAAAAATATATACGGAGTATTGTACTGCGCTAATTCCGTTTAGCTTAACTGCGTATAATTAAAAGGGCGGGTTTTTTGTATCTTTTTTCCCACTGACAGTAGCTACTAGTATTTATTTTTGCGGCGTATATTATTTGGTGAGAATAATAATAATAATACTGCTCGCACTATGCGACGACGATTTGTCGCTAGGCGAATTCGACTATCGTCTATGTTTATATTATAAATTCAATTTTCAACAACAAAATAATTAGGTATTGTTCAAACTAAATAAAAATTTCACTTAATTTAATGTAAAATAAAAATGTTACAATGATTATTGATGTTTTTAATCAAATAAAAATTAAATTAAGTTAGTTTTACGATTTAAATTTGAATTTAGCAATTTTTATTTCAGTAGGTATTCAAAAAAACAAATTATACTTTACTGCAACGGCTTTTTTAAATGAATTTAAAATAAGAATGACACACTAAATAGTAACAATATTACTTAGCTTGTTGAATTTTTTTTAATCTTTTCTCTGGTTTTTGCTCCTTTTATTTCACATTTAGTTTTTCATCCAAGTTTGATTATCGTTTTTTTTTCTTTGTTCCCTCTTTTTTTTTTACAATAGTTACAGCTTTCAATCAAAATGATTGGGTTTTTGCTTTTTGCTCCAATTCGATGTTTCATATGAAAGAAAAAACACAAGTAATTAGTACATATAATTACGATAGTGTAATTTGTAATTTGTGAGAACACTATTTTTTACAAAAAGAAACTGATTTTATGTTACAATTGGTCACAATGAAGATTTATAAGTTATTTAAAAATTGTAAGAATAAGAATGTTAAAATGATTTCTTTCAATTTTTTTTAAAAAAACACTGATTTTTCTTTTTTAAATTGTTAAAATGTTTGTGCGAACTGCACCAATTTCACACAATATTACTTCTTTTAGAATGTTAAAATATTACAATAAAATACGATTAAAATGCGATAAAATAAAATAATAGTTGTTCATACAACATTTTTTTTAAAAAATAAATACCATAAGGTATGACATGTACTACATTTTATTATTACGAAGATTCATTATAAAAAAAAAAAAATAACGCTTAATCACGGGGCCTTTTGCGTTGGAAAAATTTAAATTATTGTCAAAATTTACACATACCTTTCACGGTATTTGGCTGTCCGTGATGATCCAAATCCGTCCCTGCCACCGGTTCGAGAGAATAATTACACTTATTTATTGCCTACCCAATTCTACTGTCCGCGATGTATATAAAAACGAACGGAAAAAAATAGAGCGTACTACTATGAGGAAAAAAAAATAACTAATGACCATACCAATGTTATTTATCAATGTTATAAATGACTTTAAAGAAATGTATATGTAATTTGGAGGAATAATATGTAACAAAACAATTTTTTACTAAAATATGCTAAAAATTCAAACAAAAATACATTAAAATCGTCGTGAGTCACCAATGTTACTATTGCCGTGCCGTGTAACCGACAATAGAATTGGGTATTTAAATAGACATATAAATAAGAACTCAAAGATTAAAACTTACTGGATTTATTCACAAAGTTATTAACACAATGATACTGGTATTACGCGAAGATTATAAATATTAAAACTCAATAAATTTAAACGACTACAGGAACGTGGCTGGGTCGTAACGAATTCCGGTCAGGGGAGAAGCTGGTAGGCAGGAACGAACTTGAATGCCGATGAACGGTCCGTCGCGTCTATTATAGCTGGCGTGACGTCACCGATTGTGCGCGCGCCGATTTTCCGAAATGTGATAGGTCTTGCCATACGCTCTACAAAAATGGTACGATATGACGAATTTAACGAGTGACAAAGAGATAAATATATATTCAGACAAACACTGCAGATATATTTTCTCTTTTACTCTAGTGCAATTACATATTATCTCTCACGCCAAATTATGACTGTGACAGAGACGAACATGTATTATGTTATAGCTGTGTGAAAAACAAATTCAACAACAGAATCCCTCTGCATAGCTACAAGCGAACATGACTTGACTACTCTCTCATTTACTCAATGGTCATTTCTTAATAGTTCTAGTGTAATTTTGACGTGTTTTCATCACACAATATGGCAATTTAACCACGACATTACCTCCGGACACTTCAACATCTTGCGTGTAACTAAAGTTCGGTAAGAATTAAGTGAGGCATGTGCGTTACTTTTTGTTTACCGAATTTAAAGACTAGTAACGTATCTATTATTTTTATTTCTTCTTCTTCTTCTGGGTCACAATCCTAAGATTGGTCTGCACCAAACACTCGATCTTTCCACTTAACTCTATCGTCCGCCAGTCTCTTCATCTCTTTGTAACTGCTACAGCGCACGTCACCGATTATCTGGTCTATGTAGTTGTTTCTGGGGCGACCTCTACAGTTACCCCCATCAATAATTCCTTCGACGATGGTATTAAGCAGGCCTGGGTTCCGGATGTTGTGGCCTATCCAAGTTGTTCTCTGTTGGGCAATTCTTTTCATAATTTGCCTTGTCTCTTCATTTTTACATATCATTGCCATATAACATAATGAATCATGCATCTTGCCAGTGATGACATATGGTATGGAAACAATGTACCTGATCATAAATACTGTCCACAAATTAAAATGCGATCCATAAGAGGCAAATGTTGGGCATAAGTCTAAGGGATAGAATAACAAATACAGAAATCAGACGCCGAAGAAAAGTCGCCGATATCATGGATCGGATCGCAAAATTGAAATGACAAATGGCAGGACACGTGGCCAGACAGCCAAATTCAAGATGGACTTACAAAGTCTTAAAGTGGAGGCCATGGGAATACAAAAGGGGTGTCTGTCGGCCACAGAAGAGATGGGCCGACGATATTGTTATGGTCGCCGAAAAGAAATGGATTGAAGCGGCACAGGATAGAGGAAAATGGAGACAGATGGAAGAGGCCTACATCCAGCAGTGGAAGGAAGGCTAGGAAGAAGAAAATATAACATCACTTCCTCGACGGTGCATTCCAGCCATACCTAGGTCCTAAGAGGCTCTATCTGTGATCTTTTTGAAAAAAATATTTTTAGAAAATAATGTTGAAGGCAAAATTTCACCGATTTTAGCATATAAAACTAGTTAAAAGCGAGTGGATTGTGGCCAACGCTAAACTCCTCACTTACAAGTCATTCTATAAAGTATTATAATTTTGTATGGAAAATATTCAGCATTTTCATGAAATGTGTTTGTTAAATATTTTTTTTATTTAAATATTTTACTATGAAAACTTGGTAGCTCTTCAATGTCATTTTATTAAAGTGGTGTGTTTTACCAATTTGAAAATAAAAATTTCAAATTTTTAATTTCCTGTGCTTGGGGTCACTTTGAAACATTTGACAGTTGAGAAAATCGAGAAAGACTATTCAGATATCCTTCAAAATCTAATTGAGTCTAAGCGAGTATTAGATATAGGTACATATTTGCAAAATTTGAAAAGAATCGAATGAATACTACATAGCACACAGCACACACACACACACACAGATACATTGTGATGAAACTTTCAGAATACAATTTCAGCATGATACTTGTTGGTAATCTGCTTTAAAAACTACCTTTAAAAATTCTGAAATCATAACTCTCCACTCTATCCCCTTGGGTTAGTGAGGAGTAAAAATCCTAATACAATGATGGCACGTATGAATAGATTCACCCTTAATTCATCAACAACCGTCCAATCAAACAAAACACTCATTGTCTATGGAAAATTGATATTTTAATATTAATAATCATTATTTTATAATGTGTTGTCTATGAAACGAAATTTCATCGGACATCCGATAGACGGCGCAATGGTGTTCTCTGTTCGAAATTGAAATTTAATATTCTATTCCCGCGTTTAATTATCAGAGATGCCAATGGCGGCATTGTTAGATGAACCGATCTGTTGGTTAGTATTATTTCCGTTAAACAAACACGTTTCCTGATTATAATTAACGGTTTATCGAGTAAATACAATTTCTGCCGAATGTGTCACCATTTCCTAATACAGACACCACACAATTTCCTACTCGAATCCCATATGACATTAACAACTAAATAATAACAATGGAACAATACAAACACTTTTACGTTTAATCAATTAAATCTTTTTCAAAATGTCAATTAAATCAGTATAGCTTTTTTTCTCCTTACTATCTAAGGGAATATAATAGCAATTTATCATACTCAGATTGTATTCTTAAAGTTTCATGACAATGTATTTGTGTGTGTGCTGTGTACTATGCACGGCGTGTTTATTCTATTTTATCGATTATAGACTAAAGTACTCATTCGATTATTTTCAAATTTTGCAAATATGTCTAACTAATACTCGCTTAGACCCCATTAGATTTTGAATTATATCTGAATAGTGCTTCTTATTTTTTTTTTTTGACTGTCAAATATTTCAAAGTGACCCCCAAGCTCACGAATCTAAAAAATTGATACATTTATTTTCAAATTGCTAAATAGGCACATCACTTTCATAAAATGACATTGAAGATTTAACAAGTTTTCATTATAAAATATTTAAATAAAAAATTAATTTAACAAAATTATTTCTTGAAAATGCTGAAAAATTTCCTTACAAAATTTGAATACTTTGTGAAGTGACTTGTGATGGGGAGTATAACGTTGGTCACAATGTACTCATTTATTCCTAAAGTTCATTTTATTTTTATGTATATATTTATCTATGTACATATGTATTCAATTATTGTGTTGAATATAAATAAATGAAGATCATGACTATGCTCCTCTATCGAACACAAGATCCGATCTCAACTAAGGGATGAATAAATCTTTAAGTATGATTTAATTTTAAAATGTTTATTATTATATGTAATGTTGTTTGTATTAAATTATATATCTATTTTTTATAAATTAAAAAAAATGTATAGAATAACTTGTTAAATAATACTGTTTCGATATATGTATTATTGTGACCGTCATTTCTAGAATATTAATCAAATATTTTATATTTGCATAAACATTGCATTATTTTTCCTGTCGATGATATTTTATTACAAAATGATTCGATTTTCCCAATTCTCCTATAATATTCAAACTTCGTCTCTATTGAGCTGTTAAATATTTGCCATAAAAAAGAATATTCATATTTCTTGATTGTCACTCGTTTTTGTAATAAAAGTTGACAGATGAGATTGTATATATTTTTTTTAATTCAAGCATTGAAAACCTATGATTGTGAATTTAAATTATACATACATACAAACCACCACTCCCTGCCCCTCACTGAGAGATATCAAAGAAAGTAGGTAATAATATTTGACTCCACGAAGAGATTTAATTGAAATTAAATTGAGATGATTGATCGTTGGTACATCATTTTGTGACAAAGACTATCAATCGATAGTCAAAATTACCTACTTTGATTTTTAAAAAAAAATTAACTTATTATAATTGCATTATTTTTCTTTTAAATCGGGCCATACAATTTTTTTTAACCTATCATTTTATATATTTTTTTTAATAATGAATTTGTTCTTGAAATAAATACATGACGTCCTTCCTCATTTGTACATTATCTTTAATAAGCGATGTTTAATTTTCGCCAAACATCTTGAACCTGGCTTCTGGGTGCGCAGAGCACAAATTTGTGTCTTCTTGCTTCGTTGATATACATATAAATCGCCCCCACCCTTCTCGACGAATCGGCTCAAGATATTTGGCGACAGCTATTTTGATTATTTATTTCAAGTGCCATTCATTTTTTTTTATTTCAAACAATCAGTTTCGATGTAAGAAAACAGATTGTATACTTCAATAACAAGTTAAAATAAAAATATAAAAAATAAAAATATCATTTATCTCCGAAAGCCACCAATATTCAAGAGTTCATACTATCCAATAGTTGTTATAATTTTCGCCAAACATCTTGAACGAGTTTCCGGTTGCGCAGTGCGCAAATTTTCGTATTTTTTCTTTGTTGGTTTACGTGCAAATCGCCCCCCTTCTCCGCTAAAAGTTCAATATATTTGGTGACAACTATACCTGCTGTGGTACCCTTTACAAAAAAAACGAGTGGGTTGTGGCCAACGCTAAACTCCTCACTAACAAATCATTCTTTAAAGTATTCAAATTTTGTATGGAAAATATTCAGCACTATAATGTTTGTTAAATTATTTTTTTATTTGAATATTTTATCAAAAAAACTTGATAATTCTTCAATGCCATTTTATGAAGGTGATGTGTTTTTTTACCAATTTGAAAATAAAAAATTCAAATTATAAGTTTACTGGGCCTGAGGATACTTTGAAATATTTGATAGTTAAAAAAATTGAGAAGCACTATTCAGATATCGTTCAAAATCTAATGGGGTCTAAGTGAGTATCAGATATAGGTACCTACAAATGTGCAAAATTTGAAAAGATCGAATGAGTACTTTAGTCTATAATCGATAAAGTAAAATAAACACGCCATAAATAGCACATAGCACACACACACAGATACATTGTGATGAAACTTTCAGAATACAATCTCAGCATGATACTAGTTGATAATCTGCAATAAAAAAATACCCTTAAAAATTGCGAAATCACAACTCCCACTATATCTCCTTGGGTTAGTATGGAGTAAAAATATAATATATACTGTGACATAAATCTGGGAGTCGCTGACTCTTGGCCTATAATTTTAAATGGGGTGTACATATAAATACGTATGATTTGTTAAAAGAACAAATCGGCCATGAGTAATCCGTTAGTAAGTTTGGTTGATATTTGAATTGAGGTGAACCAGGAAGCCTTAATTTACAAGTCGTATGATAAATGTTCAAACCCGTGGCTCCTGTGAAATTCCTATTCAATTAAATTGGGGAAATTCCCATCTCTCTAAGGAAACTCCAAATGTGGCAAGCTGCTTGGATAACCTGAAAACAAAATCTACCAATGACTCATATAAACTACATACATACGACAATGGCATATCCCACAACAGCATTCCCTACTATGTGGGATAACCAATGACAGTTGGGCGGTTGTACATAACATTATAAAAGGAAGCACAACACGTGCGTACAAAAAAGCAATATTCAGAATGAGTGGTGAGCCTCATTGCTGAACCATATGAAACTAGTTAAAAAAAATTTTACCCTCAAGGATTTAAAGCATTATATTAAATGTGTGAGGATGTATATTGTATATTAGGCTGGGCCGTACAATTTTTTTTTCGAATCCACATATGAAAGGTGTTATAAAAGTTGCTCATTAGGATACTGTTAATCTAAAATATAATAAAAAAAAATATTCAACAATACTTTTGGCACTCTACCAGAGTTCAAATTTTCTAAATATTATTTTTTCTAAATTAAATAAAAATCATTATTATTTGTTCGCTGCAATACGTAGAATTCTGTAGTCATTTTAAGTACATTAGTACGTGTTGTTCTAGTGTGTTGGGCGCCATTTGTTGATTCGCAAAGGGAGTAAATGTTTGTCAATTTCGGGAGACCTGTCAGCCGTACTGTAATAATTAACATCATCGGTTCCTAATAATAAAATTCTCTTCTCGCAATAAAGCGAATATAATACATCAAAATTTAGCTATTAAATATAAATTAATTCACGCGATAAACATAAAACCATATTATGAATATGATCCGATTTCATTATTAGAAAATAATATTTCGCTTTATTACGATAAAACAATATTAACTGACCGGTCAATTCAACATAGCAGATCCGATTTAATAATACATGATAAAATTAAAAAAAAGAACATACCTACATTTGCGACGTGCCTATTCCAATTTCTAGTAATATTATAAACACTTTTGATGAAAAAATTAGAAGATACACCGCTTTAGGTAAGGAGATTAAAAGACTTTGGCATTCTCGTAAAATAATAATATTACCGTTCATTATTTCAGCCACTGGAATTATTCCAAAATCGTTAATCCGTAATTTAGAAATTATAGATTTATCGATAAACTTAATAATAAAAATGCAAAAAACGGTAATAATGAATACATGTAGAATCGTTAAAGATTTTTTAAACGTTAATATTCGGGAATCAGTAGGGCTGTTAGGTAGTATAGAGACCTCCTCAAAGCCTAATCCTTTGATATGTTAAGTATCTGGATGGGTGAACTATTCCCAATTGAAAGCTTGATGATGTTGCGTTTGTTGCATTTTATTTTGCTCTTTTTAATAATTTACAATTTACGCATTGATCTGCTATTTTTTTTGAGGAAGTGTATAATGGTAAAAAAAATTGTATAAATCAAGAATTTTCACACATCCAAAATAATTTATATTTTCTAAAAACATCGTACAAGTCCCAGTTTCAAATATCAGTAGAGGGCCAAAAGCACTATAAATCTGAAAATTAAAAATGCAGTTACGATCTTTATATTTATATATAAATTTTGAGACACCTTTCGCATCAGAATACAAATCTGAGATCAAACCCAAACAGCCCAAATTCATATTAATAATAAAAAAAGTTTTTATTTTTAAATGAGCCGAGAAACTCGCCACTCTGAAATGGCTAAGCAAGTTGGACCCAGAGAGTCTTGTATTGGCGGTTCAGATAGAAAAAGAAGAGTTGGACGTCCTCAGACATGGTGGTAGGATTGTATCAAAGGAGTGGCAGGGAGTATTTAGATGGTATTTTCAACACTGGGCACAGGCTGATGATGGCGATGATTTAATAAAATGCGTATTTTTTAAGGTTAATGCATTTTTATTTACGTAACACGGTTAAAATATACATACAAGTTAAAATATAAGATGTTATACAAGTCCCATCTTGCAGCAGAGAGATTTAATATGACAATATCGGTCGATAAAACTAAATGTCTCACAATATCAAGACAGCCTCTGAGATGCAAATTGGTTGTAACCAATAGAACAGGTTACAACTTTTAAATACCTAGGTGTGTAGATATCTAGTTGTAATGATCTCTGTAAAGAAGTCAAAGAACAGACTAATAAAGCTGCAGTTGTCTCCAGATGCATGAGGGACACTGTTTGGGCCAATAAACATATTATGCTAGTTGAGAGTAAGGTCCGAATATATAAAACCTGCATGAGACCCATAATGACTTATGGAGTTGAAGCAAGGGCAGACACGGTGAGAACAAAACAGCTACTGAGATGAAAACACTAAGACCAATCTTGGGCAGAACCTTCAGAGACAAAATACCCAACGAGGAGACCCGCAGAACCTGCAATGTGGAGGATATTGTAAAGTGGATCAGACAAAGAAAACGACACTGGAGAGATCATGTTAGAAGGATGAATCCAGAAAGGCTGCCAAAGATCGTAATGCGCGAAATACCAGAGGGACGCCAACCACCGGGAAGACCATCAAAGAGATGGAGGGAGAGCTGGACGTCCTCGTCCCAGGACCTGTAAAAACAGATTATAGATCTAAAAAAAGAGGAAGAAGAAGAAGGTTAAAATAACCAAACAAAATAACAACACTACATGTTGATTAAATTTATTTATAAAAATAAATACTTAATTAAATATTAAAAATATATGATGAGAAAGAAATACATAAACACCATAATTAAATCTAAGTATATCGTTAACTTCGACTGTAGTAGAATAAGGTCCCAAATTCGGTAGAGTTTGTCAATGTGCGCACGAGGTGCTGTGTAACCACAGTAAGAATATGCAGGATGATGGGAAAAGTTTTGACACAACAAAAGTAATTAACACTGCGCTTACTTGGTGCCAAATCCATCAAAAATACATTGCATAAAACGTTGGAGAAATGCATTCCTGGTTCTGACTTTTAAACCACCGTGTTTGGGGTAAACACCCTTTTTTATATTATTAACTTTTTATCGTTTTTTTTCATTTCTTGTTAGATACAGTGCTAATGTCAATGTACGTCTATATTTCCGTATACTTATGTACAAATGCTGTATTTTCGCAATGAATTATTGTGCCTTTAACATTAAATATTTTATTTTTTTACAGTAAACAATTTTTCTTAATTTATTTATATAACCATATAAATAAATTAAGAAAAATTAAGAAAAATACGGCTTCACGCCATGATTGTGTCACCAGAAACAGTGGGTTTGAAGCTACGACCTTCATTGATGGAAGAAAAAATATTTTGTTTTTCTCCTTCAATTTTCTCCCGACTCTTTGTTAACGAGTCCACCTTTGTTTCTCGTGATTCGCTCAAACAATTACGTGCTGACTAAAAATCATTATAACATAACAGACATTAGTTTTTTTTATATATGTATATACAATATGAATTACGAAGGATCAATATTTTTCGCAAAACACAAGTAAATTTAAAGGGTCGAGCGATCATATATTTATATATACATATATGTAGCTTCTCGTGTTAGTCTTCGAGAAACTTCTATTGTTGTTAGTTGTTCGATGACGACGCTTGCGAGAATACACGCCTGCCATTGGTTGCACAGTTTTTAAGCGCGCTGTACCACCACAGGTTGTTTTTAAAAGATTATCTTATGACTATATAATATATCAACATTGGTGTATTTGATTATATATAATCTTATTAACTAAAAGAACTGATCTATCCGTTATTTCATTCGTAAAAACGACAAAGGACAGAAATGTCTTGAGAAATTTTCTCGGGGAGATAACAATGAATCATCAAATCGGACACGACCTTCAGCCATAAAGAAAACCAAGAAGAAGAATATTAAATACATAAATCAAATATATTCTATTCCGAAAAAATCTCTATACCGGTATCTTTTGGTGACCCCATCTACTACGGTAGATTCATTTCTTCTTTCTGCAAGTTTTGAACTACAAACTGATAAGATTAATTCACCATAGTCGCCTTGGCATTCACAGCACAAGACGTCTGCAATTATTCAACTGTATCATCCTGACCCGATCTACGGTCGGTATACCCACCTAAATAGTAACATACAACTGTTGGAGTATTCCTTCCCAGACACAACTAGTGCAGATGTTTGAAAGAAACTCACTTCAGTTTGTTTCCGCTAAGCCGATGAATATGCAGCGAGGAGAACTTATCCACCGCGACATGCAAATGGTATTATCAGAACAGTCGCTTTGTATGCATGGGTGGCTCTTGGAGACGAGACGATTCCTACTCTGGTATACTGTTCTATTGTCTTGTCCCAAGACATTTTTGGTCGCTGTACTTGCATCTTACTCGCCAGCGGCAACTCTGACTAGATCAACTTAAATATCAACGAGTATACTCAAATAGTAAAAACAGCAGGTATCATTATCACCTCGATACGAATAAAATATTATAAACTTACCATACCATACCATACCATCACGCCATTTCCCTATTTGGGGTAGGCAGAGAGAACCGAACGCCAGACTCCTCTCTCTTGACACACATTCCTCGCTTCATTCACGTCCATACATCGTCTCATACACGCTCTTCTATTATTCTTACTTCTAACATCACCATCTTTCAAAATCCCATTTATGTGATCGTGCCAACTTTTTCTTGGCCGACCTCTACATTTCGTTCCTCTTTTTATCAGCGTTGTACACATTTTTTGTCAGACGGTCATCACTCATTCTTTCTATGTGGCCGAACCACCTTAGGGCATTGATTTTCTTGATAAATACAATTTATTTATGTCCAATCGATACCTACTGAAATACATAAAGACGAACTATAATGATAATTCAAATAAATTGATAATTTGAATATATTCCGACTTCGCATTCAACTTAATTTTCAATAGATCCAAGCATAAATCAGACTCTCTAGAGTTTGTGTTTTTGAAGTTTCCTTCAAATCTTCCTCGAGAAACACTATTTCGATGATGTAGTTCAAACGTATGAAATTCGGTTTTAGGGAAATTATTTTTTAGACGGTGACTTCATTGAAAAACTTTTATTTTTTTAATAAAACACTATGACCCGAACAGTCCTAGCACAGTCCTAGATATCTAAGTACTAACGCTGTTATGTCTTCTGAGCTATCAGCCATCCGTCGAAACCACCTTAGTAGTATTTTTTTCTTAGTTAAATTCTTCTTTTACTTTCCCTATAAGTAATTATCTAGTCCTCATTTCTAGTTTCAAACCGATCGTTTTTCTGTAGAATTGTAGGTAAATTTTTTAATACACTTTCTTAAAAATACACAATTTCACTTGCATGCGTAAAAATTAGCATTCGGAATAGGAATATTGTTTTTCATTAAAATATTTTTAATTGTTATTTTACCTAGTTTTAATTAAGTTTATTGTTATGTTGCACAAAATTTTATTTAGAACTAGCTTTTATGTCCCGCCGTTGGCCAAGAATGTAAAATTGTGAAAGAAAAAGCAATCGTTTTTATAATATTGTCACCCAATTATTTTGCAATATCAGACTATAAAAAGTGGTTTGAAATTTGATTGAGTTTAAGTATTGTAAAATGTTCAAGTGATGGCCACAACCCATTCTTTTTTATATATTGCTATAAAGTGTGAATGAAGTATAATATTTATACAATTTCTGCTCGCATGGACTATGCGTAATGGTTTTAAATATGACTGTTTATCAACGTTGTAAAGAGATTGGTTTGGCCACAACCCCCATTTTTAAATATTATCATCGAAAACAAATTGTAATGTGTACCTATTGAAAATTTAGTAATTTTCGATGTTGGGATGTGGTTAAAATTTGATTAAACAAACGTAGGTACTGAAAAGATCTAGTATTGGTCACATCCCATTCGTTTTTATATTTTTTCATCAAGTGTGCATTATATTTTTGCTCAATTTGACTGAAAGTCTTCATTAACGAAGAAGAAGAAGACTTGAACTATAGTAAATAGTTTTTAATTTGAATATAAATGTTGTGAAGAGTTCAGTAATGGCCACAACCCCCATTCTTTAAATATTAGGTGTTGAAAATTATTCAAAATAGGATGATATAAATGGTTTAAATTTAATTAAACAAAAGTATTGAAAAGATTCTAGTGCAGGTTATATCGTCACATCCCATATCCCATTCATTTCATATGTATTTTCATCAAGTGTGCATATCGTTAATAATATTTCTGCACAATAGACTATTAGACTTAAAACTAACCCAAAAGACTAAATAAAAAAGAGAAAAATAAGTATAAGACTATAAGAAATAGTTTGTATAAAAAACTATTCCAATGGTCTACATAAAATAAGTAAAAATACATATACCTAATAGAAGAATTAGACTATTGGAAATAGATTGTATAAAAGCTCACCCAAAGGTCTACAAAAAAGAAGAAGAAGAATATTTAGACTATTGGAAATAGTTTGTATAAATACTGACCAAAAGGTCTACATAAAAGAAAATGAATAAGACTATTGGAAATAGTTTGTATTAAAACTCTCCCAAAAGTCTACGTACTTAAATGAAGAAGAATAATAATTAGACTAAAGGAAATAATTTTTATAAAAAAATGACCCAAATGTATACATAAAAGAAGAAGAAGATGAATTAGACAATAGGAAATAGTTTGTATAAAAACTGCCCTAAAGGTCTACATAAAATTAAGAAGAAACAGAATTAGACTCCAGGACCCGCCGCTTCAGGCCCTTCAGTACCTCCCGTCCCTTTAATCCCTCATTACGTCCCTTCCCATCAGACCCTTCACTACCTTCCGTCCCTTCAGGCAGTTTTATACCTCCCGTCCCTTCAGGCCCTTTAGTGCATCCCTTCCCTTCATTACATCCCGTCCCATCAGTCGGTTAAGAAAAGTTTAAATCCAGAAACCATCCTGGAAGAACCGCGAAGAGATGAAAGAACATTATTTTCCCAGGATGCTCTACTTAATAGGTAAAATGACTAAATACACGAAGAAGAAGAAAAAAGTTTAAACCCAGATACCTGCGAAGAGATGGAAGGACAGTTGGACCTTCTTCTCCCAGGATTCTCCAACTTCATAGGTAAAATGACCAAAAATACACGATGAAGAAGAAGAAGAAGAAATAAGTTTAAATCCAGATACCTGCGAAGAGATGGAAGGAAAATTGGACATTCTTCTCCCAGGTTAGTCCACCTTCAAAGGTAAAATGACCAAATAGACGATGAAGAAGAAGAAGAAAAAAGTTTAAATCCAGAAACCTGCGAAGAGATGGAAGGAAAATTGGACCTTCATCTCCCAGGATAGTTCATCTTCATAGGTAAGATGACCAAGTACACGTTGAAGAAAAAGAAGAAAAAAGTTTATATGCAGAACCCGTCCTGGAAGACCTGTGAAGAGATGGAGGGACAGTCGGACCTTCTTTTCCCAGGATACTCCCCCTTCATAGGTAAAACGACCAAATACACGAAGAAGAAGAAGAATAAGAAAAAAGTTTAAATCCAAAAACCATCCTGGGCATACGCTCGACAATTCACCAAAGTTTCATTATAATCGGACAAACGGTTGATAAATAAATAAATAAAATAATTTTCCTATAGGAAATCAGTATAGGTATATTATTGTTGATTTGTAAGTAAATAGTATTAGGTAGGTACCTACCTACAACAACCTTCTAAATAAATTCGATTCCTAACAAATTTTATTTGAATATCACATTCTTTCTGTAGCCATGGAAACGATTCGAACACGTAAGTAATATCGAATGGTTCGGATACATTTTTTGAATATGTAGGTACCTACATTGGTTTGTTCGATGCCATAAAAATGAAAATTGTCCGAAATATCAAATATTATATACAAATTATGCAATTTTATTATGCCCATATCTTTACTAATAATTAACAGACTTTTACAATATACGTCTTAAAACTTGCTGTAATGTCTTGTGTTTCATTTTATTATTTCATATTTATATTTATTTCAAAGGTTTATTATTTTCAAGAACATATTCATTCGGTAGGAAAATGAAATATTGTATGAAAAGATATTAAAATGGCGGCATTTATGTACAAAACGCTTACTTTAAAAATAAGTTAAACATTATAATTATACAAAATATTCACCATGTTTTTCACTTAAACGCTAAGTTATACTTGAAAGTAAATTTTTTTCGTGTAAATACGTACTTCTAACTTTTAAACTAACAGATATATGCGTGCAAAATGTACACTTTTTTGACAGATACGACTTGGAAAATTTTGTATGAAAAAAATAATTATTGAAATATTTTTAAAATTCAGCATTTTTATCGCATTATTTTTAGCGTGACACTGCATCAGGTATACAGGTACACGTTCGCACATAAATTAGATTTTTAGATGCTCTTGGTTTTTCAGAAGGCGTGAGACAAACACACACACACACACATACACACACACATACACTAACATTTTGATTGCTTTATTACTTTAGATAAAATATATAAGATTAATACCTACTCATACGATTATCCTATTTTCTTATATAAAATATATAAGATTAATACCTACTCATGCGATTATCCTATTTTCTTATATAAAATATATAAGATTAATACCTACTCATGCGATTATCCTATTTTCTTATATTTTTTCGGAATGAAAGAGCTTTTTACAGTAAATTAAACCATATGTAGATTATACAACAATTTCAGTTGTTACTATTTTTATATAAAAAATCTTTCTTGTAAAATTCTGTTACCCGAATGCAGTCCTAGGTACCTAAATACTAACTCCTAACCTCACTGGAGTATTTAGTATTCTTAAGTTAGCAATTGCGTTGCAGAGACATGATGGCGTATAATTTCACATTTTGTGAATGAAGAAAAAAAATAGATAGTTTTCCATGGGCTTGGACTGACGTTTAAAATGTTTTTTGCTATAACAACACAAACATAATATGTAACGAACTTCACACTGTCAGCTCGATGTCACGATTTTTCAGAAATTCCAGCGAATTTTTGGCATCTCGTATGGATCGCTGAATACTTTTTTTAGTATTTTATTTGACAAAATTACCTAATGTATATTTGACGAAGTCGCTAAAATCATCATCCATCGAAAACATTTCGTATTTTAGTATTAAACCACTCGTAAGGTTCCCCGCGATCAACCTTACTTTTTGACAGTTTGCAAATGTTAGTTTACGTCGACACGCATGCGCTAAGTATTTAGATATGTCTCTGCAATGCAATTTTCATACAAAAATTTCGTAGCATCCTCCATTTAGGAAGCCACGTGATTTCCTAACTTAAGTGAGCAACTGTGCAATGAAAACATGATTGATATTTAGGTAGCATTCGGACCTTAAATACTAAATTCTAATACTAACCATGTTTTCATTGCACAGTCGCTCACTTAAGTTAGGAGATCACGTGGCTTCCTAACTGAAGGATGCTACGACATTTTTCTATGAGAATTGGATTGCAGAGACATATCTAAATACTTAGCGCATGCGCATCGGTTTAAACTAACATTTGCGAATTGTCAAAAAGTAAGGTTGATAGCGAGGAACCTTACGAGTGGTTTAATATTAAAATACGAGATTTTTTCGGTGGATGATGATTTTATCGGCTTCGTTGAATATGTATTTGGTAATTCAAATCAAATGCCAGAGTATTCAGCGATCCATACGAGATGCCGAAAATTCGGTGGGATTTCAAAAAAATCATGACATCAACTGTCAGTGTGAAGTTGGTTACATAATATGTTTGTGTTGTTGTAGAAAAAACCATTTTAAACGTCAAACGTCAGAAAAGAGATATCTTTCTAAGCCCATAGAAAGTTATCTATCGCTTTTCTTCACACACAATGATGTGAAATTCTACGCCATCGAACTTAAGTTTGGCGTAGTATTTAGTTAGAGATGTCTCTGCAACGCAATTGCTAATTTAAGAATACTAAATACTCCAGTGAGGTTAGGAGTTAGTATTTAGGTACCTAGGTCTGTGCATTCGGGTCATAGTGTTTTATTCTGTGTCAAATAAGTTATGTTTTAAAACTTCCTTGTCTTCCTTTTGTCTTACTTTGTACGTTCTAAGTCTTTTGTCGGTTTGGAAAAAGGAAATATTACGCCCCCATAATTTCACCCTGACACTAAGAACATTAACCAAAAAGGTATCACAAATAATAACTGCAATAAAAGAGCTATACCCGAGGGTCGGGACGGTTCATGTTATGTTTCAAGAAATGGATAGGAAAGCTATTTTACCGAGACAAGCCTTCGCATTACGTATTCATTTGTAAGAGGAACTTTATTCCAGCTTGCATTATTTTCATTTCGTTTTCCACTGGAAGTTACAGCTAAGAGCAGGCAGGCTTACTCCTTGAAAATGAAACTGCTACCTGGTGTGTGTACGTGCACTTTTTGTATTATGTTTTGTATTAACTCCCGTTCAAAGCAACGATGAGTATCTATACAAAAGAATAGTAGGTACATTTTCTCAAGATACTCTGATGAAAAAACAAACTTAGTTGATCAATCTGTACATATACTTCAAAAACAAACAAACTACATTGTATCAAATACTTCTTTAACAACATTTCTTCTAAAAAGAATTCTTACAATATCATTAAGAAAGAGTTTATACGTCAGAAAACATTAAGTGAGAAAGAGACAATAATACAGGGAGCGGCAGAAATAACTCCCCAATTTGAAGGTCTATTAAAAAATACGTAATAGATTTTAGTCAAACTTTTATTATACCATAATAAGAATTATCATTGCCATTTATTATAAATAAAATATCTAAATGATTAAAGTTTCAGTTACTTAAAAATAATATCACTTAAACGGCGACCGTCATTGTCTATACACGACTGAAGCCTCACTCGGAAATTGCGCATTACTCTCGTCGTCATCTCTTGTGGAATTTCCGCGATTTCGTGTCGGATAGCAGCTTTGAGTTCGTCGGTAGTCCTCGGTTTGTTTTTGTAGACTTTACTCTTTAAGTAGCCCCATAGAAAGAAGTCGCAAGCAGCAAGACCGGGTGAACGAGCTGGCCACGGCATGTCACCTCGTAGTGAGATTAAAAGCCCTGGAAATAATTGTTTTAGGACTTCGACTTAGCGACTTAGGACTTAGCGACAGACAATTGCAACACTAGAACTGCACTATGGAACCAGTCCGGACTCGCCTACTACCACTAGCGCTGAGCTACGACGGTGGCAAATTCGGGATTTATTTCTGCCGCTCCCTGTATATTCTTCAGACACATACTGCAGACATATTTTCTTTTTCTCTAGTGCAATCGCATTATAATTATCTCTCACAGCAAGTAATGACTGTAAAAGAAACGAACTTATATTAAATTATAGCTGTGTGAAAAAAACAAATACAACAACAGATTCCCTCTGCAAACTTACTATCTACTCAAAATATAAATAACGTTATCGAATAAATATGCAGTATGAAATGATATATGTGGTCGTTACTTCTCAGTTCTAGTGTAATATTTACAGGTTTTCATCACACAAGATGACATTTGGACAATGACAATACATCCAAACACTGCAACATCTTGCGAGCAACTAAAGTGCGATAAGAATCAAGTGAGGTGAATTTAAAGACTAGTAACGTATTTATTATGTTTATATATCTACCTTCTACTTTCACTTTAAGCGCTTGTGCAACCATATATGCAATCATAAAATATTCGACAGAAATATTTATGTGATACTTGTAACTAGTCATTTATTGAATTTCTTCTTCTTGTTTCATTAGGCCCAAGACCTGTTTTATGCACCATTTACAGCCTCATGTGATGTGGACTGCCAAATATATCTCGCCATCTTTTTGGTAGGCGTCCTCGTGGTCGAGACCCCTCCGGTACGTTGTATCGGGCTATCTTCGGACATGCGGCTGATGTGCTCGTTCCAGTACCTTCTCCTTTGGCACTCCCATCTTACGATGTCCCCAGCTTCGAAGATTCTTCGGATCTTTGTATTTCTGACTCTATCACGAAGACTTTTGCCAGGTATGCATCGCAGTTTTTTCATTTCGCTGGTGCGCAGGAGTTGTTTGGTACGGACCTTATCAGCCCTGGATTCAATGGCGTATGTTAGGATGGGTCTCACTTATTCACTTTGAAGCATAATTTTGTACTGCAAAATGAAGCACAAACTTACATGAAACTCCTCACTACCAAAATCAATCCACTAAGTATTCAAATTTTGTATGGAATTTTTTAGCATTTTCATGCACAGGGTTTGTTTGATTTTTTTTTATTTAAATATTTTAACCCATTTAAGCCTAGTGATCCGATTTTGTAACACTAGACTCGTTGCAGATTTTTTTTTTTACTTGTTAATATCAACAACACATGACGTTAGAAGTATCAAGTGGGTGATAGTGTTAGTGTACCTTGCTTTTGGTTAGTATTTGAACGTGCATAGACCTGTAATGACGTCACAATATATTTAAAAACATTGACGTATAATATTGGACGATTTCAGCAACGTATTTTCCAACTTAGGTAATTATTACTTTTGCTCTTTTGGTCCTATGAATACAATTTTTGCTATTACTAATCTACTTTATATACGCTACCGTGTTATAGTCACAATATAGAGAAATTATTGATATTGTCGCTATTATGGGTTTATAAAGTCGGGTGTTCCGATTTTAAAACACTAGGCTCATACATATCACATTCAATGCTGCACGCTAGTGAAGAAAGTTTAGATTGATGTTTATTTATTTTTCTATTTTAGTTACAAGTTTATTATATTTAACAAAATGTAACTTATATATAATATCAAATAAAATAATAAATATAGTAAAGTACTAAATTTAAAACATTCATACGTCGAAGAGCTCTAATATTTTTTATTTATTTTAAGTTAAATAAGGCCTTCTCCAAGATGTCGAAGGGCTTATCGTTATATGAAATTGTGGAAATGCTAGAAACAGAAAATAATATTAGAACAAGGACTATAATTATCGAACAGCCTGAAAACGCAACAGCGCCAATTTCAGATGAAGATTATGGAGACGAAGAGGGTGGAACGATAAATAATCTACCAGGTTCTTTGAAAAAATGCTAAATATCAAGCATCAATACGAGGAAAGAAATGGTATTCGAGCCCTTTGTTCTTCTGTTTCGAATTAATTTTACTAAATGCTTGGCAATTACACAAAACATTTGAGGAAAAACCTTTAGATCTTTCGGAGTTTCGTCGCCGTATAGAGTCTAATTATCTGGAGACCTACGTTCATCCTCCAGAGACTGGAAGAAAGGGAAGACCATCTCAGAGGTGCAATATGGGTTCAAGATATGATGGTCTGAATCATTATATAGTAAACCAAAATAAGCAAACAAGTTGCCGTCAATGCCATAAAAACACATTTAAATGTGAAAAATGTAATGTTGCCTTGCATGTCAAATGTGCAATCATATATCATCATAAGTAGTTTTTTTTTAATAGTAATTTTTGTAGTACCTAGTAATAATAATGCTAAGACAATAATATTTTAATAATAATATTTTTATAGTATCTAGTAGTAGTCACCAAATAATTATGTAAAAACAGTATATTCTTCTAATGTCATAAAAATGTAGTCCATGTGCCTAGTGATCCGATTTCGGAACACCTTATTTCTCAAAAACTAGAAACAATAAAAAAAAAGTAACATACTTAAAAATATTTTTTTTACACCATTTCATGTAACATATATGAATTTCAGGAAAAAAATCGCAAAAAAAACCTAAGGTCTAAATGGGTTAATATGAAAACTTAATAACTCTTCAATGTCATTTTATGAAAGTGATTTGCCTTTTTAGCAATTTGAAAATAAAATTATCAAATTTTAAGTTTCCTGAGCTTGGGGCCACTGTAAAATATTTGACATTTAAAAAAATGAGAAACACTACCTATTATGATATCCATCAAAATCTTATGGAATCTGAACGAGTATTAGATATACAATTTTACAAAATTTGAAAAGATCGAATGAGTACTTAAGTCCATAATCGATGAAGTAGAATAAACACGCTGTACATGGCTCAAAGTACACAACACACACAGATACATTACGATGAAACTTTCAGAATACAATCTCAGCATTATCATCATTGGAACTACAGTCCGCTACGGACCCTGGCCTCCTCCATAAATCGTCTCCATCCCTCCCTATCGACTGCCAGTCTTCTCCAATTTATCAGGTCCATTTCTCTTATACCACAACCTAGGTCTGCCTCTACTTCTTCTGCCTTCGGGACAGGTGTCTAATACCTTTTTAGGAATACGGTCATCATCCATCCGGCAAACATGTCCAAGCAAACGTAGACGCTGAATTTTAATAAATTGGACTACATTCATTTCGTTGTACATTGCCTCTAGCTCATGATTATACCGTATTCTCCAGCCCCTTCATCGTTAGTTGGGCTAGAGATTTTCCTTAGTATCTTCCTTTCAAACACCAATAACATTTTTTCGTCCTTTTCTGCTCACATTCTGCATTCTGCTCCGTATGCCAGGACTGGTCGGAGAAGAGTTTTGTATATAAGGACCTTATGTATATTCGGATCGTGTGCATCGTCTAATACATGTTCGTATATTGCTCACACTTCTAACATTTCCGTCTTTCAAAATTTCGTTCACATTGTTGTGCCATCCCTTTCTTAGGCGTCCCCGACCTCTCATTCCATTCCTCTCCGCTCTGTATATTTTCTTCGTCAGGCGCTCCTCATTCATTCTCCCCATGTGACCAAACCATCTCAATGTGCTCACTTTCATTCTAGTAATGACATCTTTCTTCATCTTACATTCTTTCCTTATGTCCTCATTTCTTACCCGGTCATACATCGTTCTATTACAAATCCTTCTTCACGATCTCATTTCAACTGCATTTATTCTACTTTCATGCGTCTTCTGCCATGTCCAGGTTTCACTTGCAAACGTCAAGGTTGGCACTACGATGGCGTTATGAATGGCAACTTTGGCATCCTTTGATATGTTGCGATCATTCATAATTGGTCTTAGTGCTCCATTCACTCTGTTTCCTGCCATGACTCTTCTTTCGATCTCTTTATCGAGTCGTCCGTTCCGTTGAAATATGCTTCCCTTGTATACATAATAGGTATTCGTCGACTTGCTCGAGCCATTCGTTCTCTACTCTTATTTTACACGCTGTTCTGCTTTCACTCTTTTCAAAGACCATTGTCTTTGATTTGCTGGCATTCATCCTAAGTCCATTCTCTATACATCCTTCATATACCATACTTACAAGCTACTATAAATCTTCCATACTTTCTGCTAATAGAATAAATAAATAACCTTAAAAATTGCGTATTTATAACTCCCCACTATATCCCTTCGAGTTTGTGAGAAGTAAAAATATTGAATGTCATATTATGACTGGAAAAAGTGAGCCAGGCTCTGAAATTAATTTAGGCTTAGTAAAGATGCGAAGGTTTCTGCAAAAAAAAATACAATGAATTCCGCTTTACCTCAGCCGCGGTTAATTACAATTCCAAAGGAAGAGGTGAGTTTCTCGGAAAATTAATTATTAGCGAACCCTGTGTCCGGGGTTCACAGTTTCGCACGACACTTTTTATTCATTACGGGGTGCACAGTCGATCATCCGAGGCTTCGGGTAATGACTTTCAACCCCAAGTTATCACCCCTAGCTCCGGGGGAATTTGTTATCAGATGGAGTATTACCAAATGAACGGTCTCAGTACACCCTGGAGAGGTATCCAACAATGCAGGGACAACTATGGAATGTAAAAAATGGGACAATGTATTAATTATTAATGAACCTCAACTAAGGACGAAGTTTGTACCGACCTTAACTCCAATAACGCCTGGATCTTCACGATTTATCTTTTCACCTTTAGACTTTTGCGAGAACCTAGAGATTTTTTTTTGCAGTGAATTGTTAAAATTATTTAATTTTTTATTGTAATACGAAAATCTTAAAAGTATAAAAGAATGAGTTATAGTTTCTTATATTATTTCTGGATATCTTACAGGTGTCCAGAAATAATATAAAATATATAATCACACAACACAACAAATTAGGTCCTTCTCCCTTCCTTTTTCCTTCCCCTCCTTTCCCGTCATAATTTAAGTAATATGTTTTGTGACAATTTAAGTTTATTTAATTTTTTTGTATTGTAGGTATTTCCTTCTATGATTATTTGATGTAGGTACTTACATCAATTGTGGACAAAAGTAATTGGTCTGTATTTTTTTCATTATACAATTTATTTCCTCTGTATATCTTATAAGACTGTATTTGTCCCTTAAATCAATGAATTAATAAGCAAATAAATAAATAAATAAATAAATAAATAAATAAATAAATAAATAAATAAATAAATAAATAAATAAATAAATAAATAAATAAATAAATAAATAAATAAATAAATAAATAAATAAATAAATAAATAAATAAATAAGTAAATAAATAAATAAATAAATAAATAAATAAATAAATAAATAAATAAATAAATTAATTAATTAATAAATAAATAAATAAATAAATAAATTAATAAATAAATAAATAAATAAATAAATAAATAAATGAATAAATAAATAAATTAATAAATGAATGAATGAATAAATAAATAAATAAATAAATAAGTAAATAAATAAATAAATAAATAAATCAATAAATAAATAAATATAAAAATAAATAAATAAATAAGTAAATAAATAAATAAATAAATAAGTAAATAAATAAATAAATAATAAATAAATTAATTTATTAATTCACTTATTAATTAGGTAATTAATTAATCATTAAATAAATTAATACATAAATTGATAAATTAATCACTTAATAAATAAATAAATAACTAAATTATTTAAAAATATATAAATAAATAAATTAATTAATAAATAAATAAATAAATAAATAAATAAATAAATAAATAAATAAATAAATAAATAAATAAATAAATTAATTAATTAATTAATTAATTAATTAAATAATTAATTAATAAATAAATAAAATAATAAATAAATAAATTAATTAATTAATTAATTAATAAGTAAATAAATAAATAAATAATAAATAAATTAATTTATTAATTCACTTATTAATTAATTAATTAATAATTAAATAAATGAATAAATAAGTTGATAAATTAATTACTTAATAAATAAATAACTAAATAAATTAAAAATAAATTAATCAATAAATAAATAAATAAATAAGTAATTAAATAAATAAATTTATTAATTTATTAATAAACAAATAAGTAAATAAATAAATAATATTCATTTAACGCGCACCCAATAACAATTTCCCACATTCTTGAGACTTTCGATATTAATCGTCTCATAGATCCAGACTAAAAACGCAATTAAAAATGTGTCTCCACCGGGAATGGAATCTGGGAACTTTGGATCAGCAGGCAGATACATAACCAACTGAGCCACGAAGGCCGACAGTAATCATTATTGTATGCACTTTTTTTAAGTGCAATTTCATTACCTACATTGTATTTATTCTGCAGATCATAAAAACTTTTTTGGGGTTTGACTGAAAAAATGAGTTCAACCGTTGTCTATGTAAAACTGATCAACTGCATATACCTAAGTTGATGCAATGCACTTTGCGTTATGATATCAATATAAATAAAGTCATTAAAACCATCCCATAATGTGGGTTAACTAGCGACAGGTATGCGGGTGAGCATTACCTTATAAAATGAAATTCAATTGAAAATTGCAACATCTTATATGAGACCGTCATAATTTGTTAGATCAACAGTGTCATCTGTGGTCCAAAACCCAATGCTTTCGACAGGTCGCTTGGAACATGACAGTTACATATCTGTGTTTTAAATAAAAATGATAACAGATATTAGTTTGTGCTCTGTCCGATAAATGACCACTAAACATTGAAGCTGGTGTAAAAAAATCCGTTGCTAAAAATATTCGAAAATAAGAATTCGCGACTGATTTCCAGCAATCAACTTTCGTTTAATTTGAAGTTAAGCTGGTCACAGAAAGCGAATTGAATATATGAATATAACACACAAAGTTAAACACTGTCGTGTTGAAGCAGATAAAGTCTAATTATTGTAAAAACCACAAATACAAACCAACACGAACAGAAATAACATACAATATCCTTTCATTTTACTGCAGCATTCCTTGAAAAACTACTACAGCGGAACTGACTAATTTCTGAATTTATATTACAAAAAATATCTTTATTTTAATGGTATGTTCAGTATGCATCGTGGTATTTTGTTTTCTGTGGCAACAAAACGCTATAAAACTAAGTTAGTCTTGCGTGAAAAATCGTATGGAGAATGATATGGACAATGATAGTGTAGTGTATGTAAGAAATATTTACCCACACCATACGTGTTTTATCTACCTATAAAATATTTGGTCATTCTTGCATATATCTATGCTAAACAAAATAAAATAAAATGAAATAATTTGAATTTCTAATAATTGTTTTTTAATGCACATAATGAGCTTTATAGCCGTAAAATGGGAATATCTATTTAAATCGAATATTTTAATAGTTGCATACACACAAACATAAACATAAATAAAAATATGAATAAAATTCAATAATTAGATAGATAATGAACTTAATAAGAAGGCACAATTGATGAACGTTACATAAAGTGATCACATAAACCAGTCGTAAGCCCAGTAGGTTTCGTGAGTACCTGGTCCTCCTGTAATATTCCAACTTAATCTCTATTGAGATTTAAATCTTGTCATAAAAAAATTAATATTTATATAGTGTTGTGCCTTTTCGAAAACTACACAAAATGAGAAATTATTTATGCTAGTTGCATTTTACACAACATGCAACTAGTATAAATAATGTCGATGGCGAAAATATGTATATTTGAAGAATACGTACCAAACTATAAACACTTAAACACAAATTAATAAATATTTTAAGATATTTTGATTTCTATATAAAACATGGCTTACATTCACTCGTTGGATCAAATTCAGAAAAAATTCATTAAATATTCAAACTACCGTTGTAACAATACTTACCAACCTACTATACTAACTTCTTTGACCACGCGACGCACAATTTCAGACCTTATGTTCCTTCACAGTATACTAAATGGAAACATAGAATGCCATGAAATTCTTACCAATATCAAATTTAATACATCTACTAGCCGGACAAGACATACGTCACTTTTCTTCTCCAATATCTGTAAAACAAATGCTTCCAAAAAGCTCCGTATACAGAATGATAAACTTATTTAACTCTTATGAAAAAAACGCCGACATAGACATATTTTTTGATTCACATATAACATTCAAAAATAAACTTACATCTAACATCGTGAAATTATAACAATTAGGTACTGATTAATTTTATTTTTCCCAACCACCCTCAGCAATATATTTTCTTTTTTTCTCAACTCATGAATCTGTCAATATATGTTCGTCTACACACACATGCACACCCTCTCTCACACACACACATACACACCCACACACTCACACTCTTTCTAGATATCTCTTTCACACACACACACATGTATGTATTACTCTTCTCTCATGCGCGCACCCACACGAATTCACACTTTTTTGTTGTATTATTTTGATATAAGGTATAGTACGTAAGAGGTACATGTTATTTTTGTATTTTTATTTATTTAATTTTAATAATTGTATGCATGTACTGTGTGCTGTCCTTTGTAAAATAAAATAAAATAAATAAAATGTCAGGATAGGATAGTATGAAGGTTAGTTTTTTTGCCTACCCAGAACATGAAAACAGAATGGTGGTATGTATGTATGTTGAGACATTGTGTACTGCCTTACAAATTGTATGAAGCGATGTCGTCACTAAATTCATTTTTTTTTAAATAATGTTAAAGAAAGTTTGAGATGTACTACTACAGTGTTCATATTTTATATCTAGTTGGGGATTTTCGGCTTTTTCGATATTTTTAAAAACTTTAGAAATATAGGCAGTTATACAAATAAATTTATCACAAAAAATTTTTTACAAATAAATTGTTTTTGAGAATTTCTTGAATTGTTTTAAAAAAACTTATTTGGTATTTTGTATTTCTCTATATGCTTACCAATTTTCAGCATTCTAGCTTTCATGGTTTTTGAGATATATGGAAAAATAAATTCAAAATACTTAATAGGCACAAAAGTTTTGTAGGCCTATAACTTTCTATATTTTTTTTATTTTTTGACTTCAAAGTTGGAAACACCGTGAAAAATATGGACCCGACGTACAAATCTCGGGTATCTTGGCTTGATACTTTGTCGATATGTTAAGAGAAATACATTCTCTTAACAAATCGACAGTTGGACAAATTTACCGTGTCAATGCGGTATATTTTTACGGTGTAAAGAGTCAAAATTAAAAATAAAAAATAAAATGTCGGATATAATCGTTTTTTTTCAAAAGTTCAGCATAACTGGTTTTATTTTAGACTATAATCAAATAGCAAAATTATATGGGGTTAGGTAACCAAAATTATAGTTTTACAATATGGAATTTTGTGACTGGCACTCGAAAAACTGAACGGTTTCTAGGAATTGAATGTAGCTTACTATGATAACGGCTTTGGCGAAAAAATAACCCCCTGAATGTACGTGGAGTTCAGAACTTTGACAACTTCAATAAATTCCTTGAGAATATAAATAGCTATAGTCAGTTTTGTATAGACTTAAATCTTCGTTGCTGGTCTCTCTGACTTTTGGACTTCCCATTTTTTTATCACTTCCCATCATGACAAGATCATTGACAGCTCTAAGAGAGGTTCTTGAACCATTGGAAACAACAGCGAAAGAGGTTGGATTAGAAATTAATGAAATCAAGACGAAACTAATGAAACAATCCAGAAACTCAAGGAATAACCCTCTACGCAGCATTCAGTTTGGGGATCGAAACTTCGAGGTAGTATTTTCTTACCTGGGGTCAACCATAACCAAGAAAAATGAAGACCACATAGAAATAATAAGAAGGATCACAACTGGTAACAAAACATTCTTCTCTCTGCTCCCGGTGCTTAAATCAAAAAGTGTTTACAGAAAAACAAAAATCACCCTGTATGAGACTATAATAAGAATAGTGGTGACATATGGGAGCGAATTTTGTGACTGGCACTCGAAAAACTGAACGGTTTCTAGGAATTGAATGTAGCTTACTATGATAACGGCTTTGGCGAAAAAATAACCCCCTGAATGTACGTGGAGTTCAGAACTTTGACAACTTCAATAAATTCCTTGAGAATATAAATAGCTATAGTCAGTTTTGTATAGACTTAAATCTTCGTTGCTGGTCTCTCTGACTTTTGGACTTCCCATTTTTTTACAGGACACGGAAATTTTAAAATTTATCTTCACCGATTTAAAATTGCCTCCTCTGCCTCTTGTCAGTTCTATCAATACCCAGATTCTGTATCAGTAAAAGACGCTCTTATATAAATACATACAAACCATCATACCATGTCTCTAGCGGGGTAAGCAGAGAGAACTGAAAGTCATATATTTCTATCCTGACACGCATCCATTGCTTCATCAACATTCATACATCGTCTCATATAATGTTCGTCTGTTTTTCAAGCTTCTTACATGTCCCTTTTTCAGAATTTCTTTTTTTATTTATAATCGAGCCATCTTTTTCTTGGAAGATTCTTTTTTTCTTAGTAAGATGTTCCTCGTTCATTCTCTCCATGTGGCCAAACCATCTCAATTTGTTCGCTTTCATTTTATTGATTACATCTTTCTTTGTTCTGTATGCTTTCCTGCCCTCAATTATTTCATCAATTGATTACTTAGCTAAATAATATATATTTTATTACCTACATATTTTTTTATGACATCATTATTTCTTTAATATTATCGCCCTTATCAGTCACGGTTTGATTCTATGACGATGAAGAAATGATTTTTTAGACCTAACGTTTTAAAATGACACTCTAAATTTTGTTAGGTCAGAACGTCAACGTGATGATTTTGGTTGTAAAGGCATAAGGCTGAATTAAGTTAGAAAATGGAATACTGTGAATACGGTTTCCAATGAGCTCAGTGGATGCACTAGAACAACCTAGTATAATAATAATTGTCTGACTTCATTGGTCGAAAAAATATTTTGACATGCTGCGACCTTTATTTAATTTGTACGGCTTAAATATACCTATACCCAAAAACTATATTTGAGGTAAATCATGATATTACACGCCTTGATAGAGTTCGCAACGAGTACGTCAGAGGATCTTTTAAGGTAGCCCCAATAGAGGAGAAATTGAAATAGGGCAGACAGCGATTGTATAGCCATGTCATGCGAAGGGAGGACCCCCACTCCGTCAATACTGTGCTCGGTATCCCCTCAAAACCACGTGGAAGAGGCAGACCACCGGCGACATGGTGGATGAGTATCGAGCGGAGTCGAGAGGGAGCTGGCAGCACAAGGTGTCCCACAGGAGACGACCCAGAGTCGCAGATCATGGCGACTGATGATTAGGAGGCCCGACCCCGGATGAACTGGGATAGAGGGGCAGGAAATGACGATGATGATACCTTTTATCGGAGATTCTCAAATAACATCATATGTAAATGAAATGCTAAAATTACTTTAAAAAATATCTCATTGTCAATATTTTCATTTGGCCTAGAAGGTAAAAATGTATTGATTCATATTATTATATGTTGTTTTCATTCTAGAGAGATTGTATGACGCTTTGTCTTTTTATATTTTTAATAATAAATGAATTTCATCGTCATGAACTTTCATTGAGTAACACCCTTATAAACACATATAATCCCAACTTTTTGTTTCATCCTTACAACCCGGGTCTTCTTAAGGTCCGAACCCTCGTATAATGTTATAATGGGCCCCAAGTCCTAAAAACTGGTATCCGTTACGCAGTGGCGTAGCTAAAAAGTATGGGCCCCCATGCAAAAATTAGAAATGGCCCTATAAGATTTTTAAAGCCCTCGTCCCTATATACATATATTTCTCGCAAATAGAATAATATTTGAAAAATCATTTATATGTTCTGGAAAAGTATTTTCATATTGATAATGCCTATTTTTTCGTATTTAATATTTAGAAATTTGAGTCCCATGTCCAGCTGTATCCTCATAACCCTGTTGATAAATCGCTACACCATTGCCCTTTTATACGTAGCGAAGTTAAAATAAACTTTTTAAACCACTAATGTGTCATTTGGTATAATCAATTTCAAAATAACTTCTTCATTCTCAGAACGGAATGTAACTGCGGTTATAAGTGATTAAATACAAAGTAAATAGTAGGTACATGCAATTGTGAAGAAATTTTCCAATAAATTCTTCTTCTTCTTCTTTTATTAGGCCCAGGGCCTGTTTTAAGCTGCATTTTCTTCGAGACCCCTCCGGTACGTTGTCTCGTGCTATCTTTGGGATCCTATCTTCGGACATACGGCTGACGTGTTCATTTCAGTACCTTCTTCTTTGGCGCCCCCATCTTACGATGTCCTCAGCTTCGCAGATTCTTTGAATCTCTGTATTTCTGACTCTATCACGAAGACTTTTGCCAGCTATGCATCGCAGTATTTTCATTTCGCTGGTGCGCAGGAGTTGTTTGGTACGGACGGTATCAGCTCTGGATTCAATGGCGTATGTTAGGATGGGTCTGACGCATGTTTTGTAGATCCTCATTTTGCCCTTGGTGCTCATGTGTTTGTTCCTCCATATACTTTCCCTCAGACAGCCTTAGATTGCTGCAATCAATCTCCAATAAATTAATTCTGAAAATATAAATAATCTTCTGTGAAAGTTTGAACAAAAGAGTAATTTTAGGAAATAGTTAGCTCGCTCTTTATCAGTATATTTAATACCCTTATTTCTAAATTAACCCTTGAAATATTCCAGTAATTAGTATTGTCGTGATATTGTTTTACCACCCTTAGGCGTTTCTCGTTAATAGAAAATTATTCAAGTTAATTTAACGAAAAATTCCTAGATCGTTACTGTCCGAGTCGTACCGTCCTATTAAAACCCTTCAGAAGACAAACTAGGGACGTGTCGCTAATTCAGACCTTTTCGCATATAAAAATTAATGGTTAAGGAAATGGGCAATAGAGCGTTATATTCAACGAATCTAGGACAATTCATTTTCCAAATTATTTTACACAATTTATGTTTTTAATTAGTTTTTTTACTCTCCACTGCATACTTCGTTATAGTGATGAATTGTGATTTCGCGTTTTTCATGGATTTTTACTGACCATTAAATTTCTTATCATGAATTATGCATTGATGCAGTTACTATCGATATTTCTTAAAATTTTAACAAAGCCAAAGCTTTAAATTGATAACTATTTTATGGTTGCGACCTAAGTGCATTAAAATTACACCATAAACACATGTTCCACTTTCCTCGCATGTAGGTTTTAATATATACAAAAAATATAGGATAGTCAATGAATTTATGAGATTTATCGTACATAAATACTTCAAGCCATACCTATTCGTCCCACTGCTGGTAATAGACCTCTTCTAAACTTTTCCGATGTATTCTATTTTGAGCTGTTTACTCCCATCCACGACCTGTAACCACAATTCAGTAACTTTTTGAACTAAAAAAGGTATTTTGGGTCATTTTAACTTAATTTCGTATTCTGTAACTGACGTTCGTAAAACTAAAATCTATAAATATAGTACACCATAGATAATTATTTGAACTCAAATTATCTATTGAGTTCAAATAATTACGCATGCGTACTGCGCACTGTTCGGTCATGATTATTTATGTCATGACGCCGTGATGACGCCTAACCTAACATTTCAATTGATGCTCTGATATTCTTTGGTTTTTATTTTCAACATAAACACGTGAAAATTATCCTTTTTTCCGTACAGATGTTTTCAATTAAACTAAAATATCCAGGACTGCTGTGAAAATAACTAGTATGCTTCCAATTAGGTGTGAACTAAAATTAGGAACGTTTTGACAGTTGATTCTACTAAAATGTGGTTATAAAATAGAGAATCGAACTAATACGTGACTTACTTGAAAAAATAACGTTCCTAAATCGGAATGTTCCTATTTCAACGTTATATAAAGATAACTTGGATTAAGTAGAATAGAAACGCATCTATTTCAGCCGGAACGTTCTTAAAAAGTTATAGAATCGGACGTAGGTAATGTCAACTGTACACTCATCTAATGGTCTTCCTACGCCTCTTTCGTTGGTCCAGGGACAGGGACAGGGACCATTTTCGTATATCATCATCAGCAATGGCGCTACAGCCCGGTGTGAGCCATGGCCTCCTCAAGAAACTGCCTCCATTCCGCCCTGTCGACAGCAAGTCTCCTCCAATTTGTCTGTCCGATCGCTCTTACATCGCCCTCGTACATACCTAAATAAATTAATTTATTGCAAGGTCATGTGTAATTCAGAAACTAGAAATCTTTTTTATCATCATAATTTTATGCAAAGGAACAGAGTTAATCAAAATTTCGTAATATCAACATTTTCTCTTTCAGTTTTCGATAGATAAACGTGTAGTTTTCTGTGCAAAAATTAATTACGTTGGCATTTTGAGAAGATCAGATTCAGTGGAAAGATCCGACCGTGGCTTTAGTTAATACTTGGTCTAGCCTCGCATTTCACTCCCCGTCTTTGGGTTTTATTTGCAGCATCCATCACCCAACGTACCACTGGTACCACAGTTCACACGACTTTCTGGGTCATTTTTAGACATGGCTTCAAGTTTTTGCCTACTTGCGCTCTGCACAAATTGAAATATGAGCTTTGGGTATATACGAGTATACGACTAATTGAAAAATCCATATCAAAGGTTTTTTTTAGTTATTTTATTTAAAACCTTACAAAAAAAAGGTAACAAAAAAAGTTCTCCATTAATAGCAACATAAATATTATATTTATTTATTTAATTTACATCATTAATCTTTTTGTATGAAACATTTTCATTAATACCATCAAGACATATCCCACAATAGTATCCAGCGATAGAAGTTTGGTTGTGCATTACCTTATACTAATGTATATCTTTTAAAAATATTATTAACTACTTAGTCCAGCCGAGTGGACATAATTTTGGAAAGCTTGTTACTGATTGGTTGATTCGGAGAGGAAGAGAGAATAAACGTTTGTTTTCAGATAATATTTCCACTCAGAAATAGATATTTTCTTACGCCCTCATACATCCTTTATTACACATAATACACATCGTCCTCTTACATATGCAAAAACACACCCTCACCCTCACAAATACACTTGGTTTTTTGTGAATTTAGTGATTTACACTTATGTAGTTTTCATACTTTTTTATACTTTTATACCTTGAAATTTATTGAGAATTATGTAGCAAAAATGTATTGTATAATTATTGGTAATATTACCTCAGAAATGGCTTCGCCTGGTGAGGATTCCGTTGTAATACTGAAGTTTAGTTATATTATGTACAATATGTAATACAAAATGCAAAGTGAAGATTGGAGGAGAGCTTACGGATGAATTCACGGTGTCGCAAGGACTCAAGCAGGGTGATGGATTGGCCCCTACATTATTCAATCTTAGTCTGGAATACGTCATTCGTAAAACATTCCACTGTAACGCATACCCTAACATATACTTCCAAAGCAGCCAGATAGTCGGATACGCGGATGACCTCAATATAGTGGCAAGATCATTGACAGCTCTAAGAGAGGTTCTTGAACCATTGGAAACAACAGCGAAAGAGGTTGGATTAGAAATTAATGAAAGCAAGACGAAACTAATGAAACAATCCAGAAACTCAAGGAATAACCCTCTACGCAGCATTCAGTTTGGGGATCGAAACTTCGAGGTAGTATTTTCTTACCTGGGGTCAACCATAACCAAGAAAAATGAAGACCACATAGAAATAATAAGAAGGATCACAACTGGTAACAAAACATTCTTCTCTCTGCTCCCGGTGCTTAAATCAAAAAGTGTTCACAGAAAAACAAAAATCAGCCTGTATGAGACTATAATAAGAATAGTGGTGACATACGGGAGCGAAGCGTGGACGATGACCGCAAGATCCGCAGAGATGCTGGACACATTTGAGAGGAGACAGACTTCTACGGAAAATACTGGGACCCGTGAATGATGGAGAAGCTTGGAGAATAAGGTATAATGATGAAATATACAGCATCTACAAGACTCCTAGGCTCTCTGAACATGCTAGACTGAGCAGGCTGAGATGGGCTGGGCATGTACAGAGAATGCCGTCATCACGGGCACCCAAGAGGATCATTGAGGGACATCCGGGTGGAAGAAGGAAGGTCGGCAGACCCAGGCTGCGATGGGAGGATGAGGTGAAAAAGGATGTAGAACAATTACTGCAAGTAGCAGACTAGATGACAGCAGCAGGAGACAGGAGGAGTTGGAGGCGAGGATTGATGGAGGCCAAGCTTCGATATGGGCTGTAGAGCCATCGGAAGAAGAAGAAGTTATATTATGTATTATGGAAATAAATTAATATAAAAAAATATTGTCCCACAAAACATAAAGCATTTTGTAGATTTTTCATTACTTCCAACTTATATTAAAAACATTATCTTTGTCTTTTTTATCTGTATGTGATTTTTATTTCCAATTTGTTCCAAATAAAAGTACCTACTCACTGGCTTATGCTGTAGGTAATCGAAATTGTCGATAATCTCTCAATACGATATTAAAAACATATTTTCATTCCAATGTTGATCCCTTCGAATAAATACCATTAGTGTTGTGTCATACCAATGTAAACTTGACGTTCTTGGTCTTTTCATTACAAGTAGATAGGTACAATAAGACCAAATTCAAATTTACCATTTCTGAGCAATTCAAATAACAGACAAATTATTTTTCGTATTTTGACGATTTTTATCACGTAACATTAAAAATACTCGATATCTATTTTAAAAAAAACACGTCTTCAAAAACAAAAAATAATAATGTAGCAAATAATAAAAAACTCACCTTCAGTAAACAATCGAAAATCTTCGGGTCCAACAACACTCATCAACCTCCGAACAGAATTAGTACACAAATCATATGTGGTGTATTTTTTCTGTATGGTTTTGATGCATGATGCATAAGTGAAATATAACGTAAAAGATTAGAGGCCTTCGGGATGCGGACCTACCGACGTTAGTAAAATGAAACTTATATAAAGGTATAATAAAACTTTTATTTGGAGAGAACACATTTTCAATGATGAGATTCTCAGTAGAATCAAACAAACCAGACACATATTAAATACTGTATCAAAAAGGCTTTTGATAGGCCTTGTGTTGCGACACGAGGATCGCCTACAGATTATATTGGAAGGAATGGTTGAAGGGTCGACTGGTAGAGATCGTCCATGTCGGGAATATCTGGAACAGGTGTACCACGACATGAATAGTATCTGTGGTATATGGCTTTACCGTATACACATATGTAGATATAAATTGATATGTATATTGTATGTCCCCAACGAGACAGTATCTCTTCGAAAAACGAACAGTCTGAAGTCAGTCCGGTAATGGTACCGATACAATATATACGCTGTCAGGGATCGCATTATTATATAGACTAGTTGCATGTTACACATGAGATCCAACTGTCGATAGCGATAGTATGTATAGTTGAAGAATAATTACCAAACTATAAACCCATAAATACAAATTATTGATTATTTTATGATATTTGGTTTTCTATACAACACATGTACCTAGGTAGTCAAGATAGGATAGTATGGAAGTCTGTCTTTTTTTCCTACCCGGAATATGAAAACAGCATGATAGTATATATTGTATGTTTGGAGATGAAGTATCAAACTATTAAGTCTTCTTTGATATTATGTATAGGTGACTGCCATACAAATTGTATGAAGCGATGTCGTCACTAAATTCAATTTTTATAAAAATTGTTAAAAAAAATTGAGATGTACTACTACAATGTGTATATTTTTTATATAAAATTAAATTATCTAGTTGGGGTGTTTCGGCTTTTTACAATATTTCAAAAAAAATTGAAATATAGGCAGTTAAACTCACAAATTTATCATAAAAAAAATATTTTTATAATAAAAAATGTTTGAAAAACCCTGGAACTTTTTGAAAAAAACTATTTTGAGATTTTATATTTTTCTATTTTCATACCAATTTTCAGCATTCTAGCTTTTATGGTTTTTGAGATATATGGAAAAATAAAGTAATAATTCAAAAGTTGATAACCCCTGACTGAAACAAAAATTCACAATTCTGAGTATAAAAGTTTTGTTGGCCTAAAACTGTCTATATATTCTGAAAATTTGGGCTTTGTAAATTGAGCGGATCAAAAGTTATAAGGGGGGGACAGACACACACAGACACACACATACACACGAAATGTTCTACTCCGAATTCTGAGTAAATCCGTGTACGGAACATATATGCTGCGAAGTCTCTAAGTTGGTGTTTTTTTACTACAAAGTTGGAAAAGCCGTGAAAAAAGTAGACCTCTGCATACAATTCTTGCGTATCCTGGCTTGAAACATTGTCGATATGTTAAGAGAACAAAGTTCTCCTGAACAAATCGACAGTTGGATTAGCATGCAAAAAGTCCACTACGCCATACAAAATTTTCCTTCGTACACGCATAATGTCGATTCATTCAGAGAATTGAATTCTCATGAACGAATCGACAGTTGGATAAAATTTACGTGTGCATTATTTGAAATAATTTGAATATTTAAATATACTTATTTACTTGATTAATAATTACATTTACGTGGTGTTTAAATAAACGGAATTAAAGATCTTCTTCTTCTTATATTAGATCGTAGATCTGTTTTTCGAGAAAGCTATTCCTGTGAAGCTGGGGTCCAGCTATCCCTCCACCTCCTCGGTGGTCTTCCGGGGAGGCGATGACCTATGGATGGGATTCGAGATGCGTCCATCCTGTTAACATGGACCTTCCAAAATATTCTTCTAGCTCTACTCCATCGTATGATGTCCTCGGTCTCACAGGTCCGCCCAATGTCGTCATTGCGAATTCTGTCCCTAAGCGTCTTCCCTACGATAGCCCTTAAAATCTTCATTTCCAATGTTCGTAGGAGGTTTTTGGTTCTGGTCGAGTCGGCTCTTGTCTCCACCGCATATTTCATGATTGGTCTAACATATGTCTTATAAATTCTGACCTTACTATCCGTTCTTATATATTTGTTATGCCATATGATATTTTTGAGACATCCTGAACTAGCGGCTGGCTTATTTGTTTATTCTCTAACTTCTGATTAAAGGTCACTATGAGTTAAAAATCAAGTGTGCCTAATTTGAATATACCACAGTATCTAAAAAATAATAAAAAATATTTCCTGAGGTACTCTTTGCGTATTCTATCGAGGCATATAACACCACCTGCCCATCACAACTTTTTCAACAGTGACCGCAATATTCTTGGTCTTATTCCATCTCACCTCTAACAACGCTCGCTTATGATATATGAAAAGAATAAGGAATTTAATTATTAATTTTTGTATATATAGAGTTCAATTTAAATATCGGCCCATGATATATTCTCAATCGGTATTGTCATCATAAATACTGGGGCGGACTAACGAGCTCTTTAAATTGTCCCAAATCACCCCCCATTAAATTAAATCCTTCTCTAAACCAGACCAATGTACCAACCTTTTTGCTTCAATACTCGTGTAATTAAATCGAAATCGGACGAGAGTGTTTTCGTCTATCGATGGGCGAAAAGGAATAAAAAAAAGGGGCCAACCAATTAAAACAACCCATTCTCGAAACAATCTAATCGGAATGTTTCGACTCTGAATAAACACTGAAAATCGAAGATTTTTTTTTAATATCTACTACAGAGATTTCTTCTGCGAAACTCATGAATAATCATAATAATATAATAAATTCGATGTGAATTTGGTAATTGAATAGTTTTTGCGTTCCTTCTCGGTAATGTCAACACAAAAATTCGTTTGTAATCAATTGAAAGAATATTTAATAACGCAGGAGTAGCCCACAAGGTTTTAATTATATTAAAGAATAGCACAGTGGTATGTCGTTATAGTTTCAATGCAAACTTCCTGGGTACAATTCCAACTAAGGGGACATTCAAATATGCAAACATTTCAGACGCAATTTTTTGTGTCTGAAATGTTTGTTCAACTGACATCAATGTTAAATTGGTGAAGATAACTTCCGTGCAATATAATGTAAACATCTAGTAGAGTTTCCAAAAAAATCTGATGTAACATATACCTATAGTATTTTTGATGACCAGCTGTTACATCACAATGATAAAAGAAAAGAGTGGAAGTGATTCTAAGTGATTCTAAGTGATTCTAAGTGATTCTAAGCCTGTGCCTAACCGTATAAAATAACAAATAAATAACAAAATGTCAGGTTAAGGTTTCATATAAATACTTTTCAATTGTATTTCTTCTAAAATGTTGTACCATTTCTATTTTTATTCACAAAATTTTTTTCAACATCTCAATAGAGACGAAGTAGGGATATTGTAGAAGAACCAGGAACTCGAGGCACCTAAAGGGCTTACGATCTGTCATCGGCTGGTTTACGTGATCACTTTATGGGCTAGCGCAACGTTCACCAATTATGTCTTCTTATTGAGTTCCCTTATCGATGTAAGTTTTTGAACGTTCTATATATTTGAATAGTGTGTAACATTTTACCTGAAAATAATGCATTATTACTATTGCCATCTATGGAGTAACAGAAAAACCTTTTTGTAACGCCATCTATTGAGAAATTGAGAAATTAATTTTTATTTGTAAACAATGAAAGCAACAGTCCTTATACTTAAATGAGATGACGGTATCACGCACAGTTATCACCCCTGAACTGCGCCAGAAATATTATTTCATTTTTGGCTTGTTTACCTACTTGTACCAATGTAAATCGAATATTCTTTTTCAAAAAAGAATATTCGATTGTACCATTGTATATATTGTACCTGTTGGATACAGAGCGAAGGGAATATTGCACCTACCTGGTGGCGAATTTCTTCCTTCTTCAGGAGTTTCTTCACGGAAGGCACTCACTAACTTCTGGTATCACAACACTCACTATTGTTGGTGAACGACACCACTTCCAAACACGGTTTGGGTATTTTTAAAGGGGCGCACGGCGCTTAATTTTTAAGTTGACACAAATTCACAAAATATGTATACTTCGATCGTATATGTATCGAACTAATTTAAACTTCAACTGTGTGACGTACACGACAAGTTGACGAATGATGTTTACACTGCTGTATAGCACAGCTGACTGTCCTATGTAAGTAACAATATTTAAGGAGAGGAAAAGGTTGGGAGTGTTGCCATCTTTACCGAACAGTACCATATCATTGTACCATACGATTGTACTTTGTAACTTGTAGATCTCAATAATTTCATTCATATTTCTGTTTGTTTCTGATGTACATATCTTGATATTATATTTTTGTTTTTTTTTTTTATTATTGTTTATTTCTGTTTTTTTATTAAGTACTTTCATACATTTTAAATCATGCTGTGTAACCACTTTTTTTATTCACGTATAAGGCCTAGAGCCGTATAAATAAATAAATAAAGCAACAGTATTACTTGACAGCGTATATACTTTGTAGTAATCCTTATTACACAATTTTTCATTTAATTTAGGTATATCAAATAGGTATATAAAATCGCTATAGATTCCCACAAGAGTTGATTGTGTATGTACAGAAATACTGCGTCAAATCTTTATTTCAGCATAAACTTGAAAGCTCCAAGTCTGTAAAAATATACGCCAAAAGTTTCTTGTGTGCTTTTCAGTCACTTAGTGCTTAAATAAAGCGATGCTGTAAAAAGGATTTAAAACTGCTCTACTCTGGATTAGCGGAAGACATTCTTCTATAAGATAATAAACCACCAGAGCTTTTACAGGACATCTATTCCGTAGATTTTATTTTTCCACCAAAAACAGTTTTCAAACTTTAAATATAATGTCCCCCATTTTATTAATTTCATTACCTAATTATTTTTTTAATGAAATAAAACGTAAACTCTTCTTAAAAAATCTAAAACAATTATATATTAATGCACCTTGTAACTATTGTTTTCAATATATAATTATGTATTTCTTATCAATTAGAATATAGGATAGTTTTATTTATGTGCAAATCGCCCGCCTTCTTGGCGAAATGGCTCTTATTTAGCAATAAAAACCTACCATCACGGCATGTCCCACAATGTGGAGATACCAGCGACAGGTGTGCGGATGTGCACGACAGATGCGTATATCTCCACACACCAGTCTCATCTCACCTAAAGGGGCAAAATGGGTGGTAATCCTCATTGCTGGATTACATATATAAGTTGTTATTGTACCTGTTTATTAATCGAAAAACAATAATGCATACTTATTGTAAGTACAAAAATATATTTTACACCAAAATAATGTAATTAAAAAAATATGTGTTACAATAATACCTACAAAATTAGTAAAAACATACAAACAAAAACAGAAAATAAAAATAATGATTCAATTAAAAAACATCAGATACATAACATGTTGAAAATGTTGCCAGTGACAGTTAGTATAAAAGCAATTACAAATTAAATAAAATATTTTATTGTTCAATATGTGTTGGCGCATGGTCCATATTGGTCTTCTGGACTTCAGTCGTCTGGCGGGATGTTGGAAGATGTCTTGATGAGCTGGTAGTGATGGGTTATTTTTTATTTTTTATCTTACAACATAAAAAGTGCATGGAAACAGAGATGGACAAGTGCGGAATGCCACAACAAGTCCCTAATTGCGGATCCCACAATGCAAGTCCCTGGCTTCAACCTGCCTAGAAGACTTTGGGTTCAACTCAACAGAATCCGCACAGGCCAGGGGTGCTGTAACTACCTTCTCTGGAAGTGGGGGAAAAGAACCTCTCCCAATTGCGAATGCGGAGCGGAGACTCAGACGGTGGCACATTTGGTGGGGGAGTGCACCTTACACGGATTCGAGGGAGAGATGGAGGACATCCACAGACTCGTCCCAACGGCGGTCGACTGGCTATTGACAGCAGAGTTTCGACTTTGAGCCAAGCAGATGCCGATGCCATACGAAAATTAAAAAAAAAAAATAATTGTTGGCGCATGTTACTGAGACTTCCCATTTGTAACTTTTATCATCTTCCTGACATTGAAAACCTTATTCTTACCTACATCCAAAACTTAAACGTGGCAACAATATTCACTCCCCGTCTCCGCGCGAGAGTAAGGCCATCCTCTGTCTCAATACGATGGAGCTGTGAACATACATATACAAAATCTAAAAACTAAACCCGCGCCGTGCGCATACTATAAAAAAAGTTTAAAAACGACCACGGCGTTCGCACGTTAATTGGAAACAATTATAGTGAGGTAATATTTGTTGAATCAATGACAAGAAGGAAAAGAGAGCATATTATATTGAAATTGTGTGAAATTGTTTTTCTTCTGCTCTTATCACTCAATAGGGATTACAATTTCAATATATTAGATTCAACCTTACACATACAGATTATTGTGCAGGTAATTGTTACCGGAGATAATTTGGCGAGGAACTATTTTTAATATTAAAAGAATGAATATGTACTTGTTTTAAGTACTAAAGCATTAATGCTTGTGCTATAGGTGAAACGAAATCGATCGTGACAGGATTCGAACTCGCGACCACTGTATTACTAACCCAGCGCGCTAACCGCTCTGCCACCACCCATCTAATATAATATCGTTATCGCTCCCAGTTGAGACAAATATTGTATTTTTTGACAATTGTTTAAGATCTCAATAGAGACGAAGTGGGAATATTATAGAAGAACCAGGAACTCGGCCTACGTGGCTCAGTTGGTTAGGTATCTGACTGCTGACCAAAGGTCCAGGGTTCGACTCCCGGTGGAGAGACAGTTTTTAATTGTGTTTTCAGTCTGGATCTGTGAGATGATTAATATCGTGTCTCCAGAATGCGGCAACTTGTTAGTTGCCCGAAAAGTAATGTAGAATAAAATAAAATTAAACTCAAGAGATCTACAGGGTTTACGACCTGTCATCGGCTGGTTTATGTGATCACTTAATGCACTTGCGCACCGTTCACCAATTATGTCTTCATATTGAGTTTCCTTATCAATGCAAATTTTGAAAGTCCTATATATTTTAATAATGAGAAAGTGATCGCTTGAAGAAAGGACATTTTTACTATTGCCATCTATTAAGAAACCTTTTTGTAACGCCATCTATTGAGAAGTTGGTTGTTTTTTAACAATGAAAGCAACAGTCCTTGTTTACCTACTTGTACCAATGTGTAAATATTGTAAATGATTTTATTATGACTTTCCAAAAACCATTGATTTTTCGCATAAAAGTGCATCACATAAAAATTCACAAACATACACATCCTCACACACACATGGTAGCATATATTGTAGTTTCAACTTTTATCTTACTTAATATTTTTTTTTTCTTACACTACTAACAGCCAGTTTCATAAAAAGCAGCAAAAGGACCCTTTAGTTAAAGGTTCTTTAAAAAATTAAAGTCGCCTTTAAGTTGTTGCGTTTCATAAATAATAATGCCGCGTACTTTAGTAAAAGGCAGAAATGTCACCAAAATACCTGAAAGTTGGCAACATTGCTATCAAAATCTATGGAAACATAGGTCATAGCCATCGTCATAGCATAGGTAAATCTTTCTGTTTACTACCATATAATATGTTATTTCTGTCATTGAATTGATCATTGATGTATAGGACATGTTTACGGAACAAAACCTATCAAAAAATTCTCCTTAATTCTACTTTTCCATGTGGTCGATTCTTTTCCTATATACTTTTCACCGCCGTATCACAGTACGTATCTTCTAATTATCTCATTTTGAAAACATCTTGGTATATTATTTATAAAAAAATGTTTAAATAATAATAAAACTATTGAATATTAGTAAGTAACATGCACATGATCGTCAACATTCAATTAACATCAACAAGAACTTAATTAAACATTATGTCATATTGCAGCACACTCTGGTGGCAAAAAGATGAACTGCTCTTAAAGAAGACTTTAGTGACTAAAGTACGAAGACACTGGACTTTAAATTAAAGTGAACTTTAAGTGACATTTTGTTGTTATGAAACGCAATTTATTTTAAAGTCGACATTAAGTCTCCTTTAATTTTTATGAAACTAGCCATAAATCAATTAATAAGGTGATAATGTATGTAGAAAACATCAGGTGATGGGTATAAAAGATGTTAGGTAGTGGACTGTATTTTTAAACGATCTCACCGATGCTTCTTTATTCCTGGTTCACTGATTATTTTTTCTGTGCACACATCCACACGCTGTGGTCTTCAAACTTGTACTGATTAATTTCTTTCTTGACACTTATTGTCACCCAAAATTATTGCAGCAAATGACAATTCTCATACATCGGTGAGGGGACAATGTTAAGGAAAGGAGTCAAAGGAAATATGCTTCTACATAACTATTTTTTTTTAATTTTATATCACCAGTTTACTTGTCCAGTCATTGTTTGTGTAGGTACTTTAAATAAAATAAAATAAATTAAATAATTGGAAAAAGTGTTTTTAATTATTTATAAGAAAACAGATTGAGAGCTACTGAAATAGTGATATGAAATGAAAATCAACACTAACTTAAAGCGGGTTACATTTGTTATTGAAAGAAGTTATAAGAATTGTTTCTTCTTTCTTTGTGTAGACTTTTTTTGTCACCAACCCGAATAATTTTCAATATTACATTTTTGTCTTCTATTCTATTCTATTCTATTCACCACTTGCCGTTATAAAATAATGAAGGCCTTTTCACCAACTTTACCCTAGAAAAAATATTTAATATCTTGTTTTATATTTTTTTGATACGAAATAGATATTCCAAGACAAAAGCAGAGAGTTAAAGATGGTGTTAAAATAAATATAATAGAAATAATGAACTAGGATGACTTGTATAGCGCCGTTTTTGCGAAAACCTCACCTCAAGAGCGCACCTCAAAATGAAATGTTATATTATTGTATTACATTTCATTTTCACCCCAACAATTATTTATGAGAGCGGAATATGAACATTGTATTATTGGAACTGCAAATAATATCAAAATAAAAAGTACTTCGTAGCAAACTATCAATACTTGTAATTAATCAAGTTGTCACCCGTCTTGAAGAAGGAACAGCCGCTTCGAAACCATTCGTATTAAATTTCTCATTCGTGGTTATAACAATGTCAAATTAAATTAATAAAATAGTTTATCAAAAGATTGTAGAAAACTTATTAAATCATTTTTTTTTCAATGTTTGAAACTGTCATTATGATAGAACTTACTTGACCTTGACCTTACTTATGTACTTACTTGATTTTTGGGTTTTCTATTTTTCTTGGTATCACCCCTTCCTTCTCTATTATTCGTATCCTCTATTTCAGAGGTTGCCAACCCCGTGCCGGCGGGCACCCGCCACTATTCGACAGAGACAATTTTTTGTAAACATTAATTAAAAATGTGAATTATTTTTATTTATTTGTTAGTGTTGGATACAGAGAGAAGGGAATATTGCACCTACCTGGTGGCAAATTTCTTTCTTCTTCTGGAGTTCTTCACGGAAGGCACTCACTAACTTGTGGTATCACAACACACACTATAATTGGTGAACGACACCACTTCCAAACACGGTTTGGGTATTTTAAAAGGCGGCGCACGGCGCGTAGTTTTTAGTTGATAAACACGAAATGTATCGAAACTAATTTTTACTTCAACTGTGTGTGACGTACACGACGACGAGTTGAGACGATGTATATACTGCTGTATCGTACAGCTGACTACACATGTAGGTAGCAATATATTAGGAGAGGAAAAGGTTGGGAGTGTTGCCACATTTACCGAACAGTTAGTATTAATCGAATATTTTTATTATTGCATATGCGCAAACATTGGATTTTTTTCCCTGTCGGGAATCAAAGATATTTTTTAACAGATTTTTAATTATCTCAAATAGAGACGAAGTTGGAATATTTATTGTAGGAGAACCGGGAAATCAAGGCACCTACAGGGCTTACGACCTGTCATCGGCTGGTTTACGTGATCACTTTATGCGCTTGCGCAACGTTCACCAATTATGCCTTTTTAATGAGATCCCTATCAATTCAATTTTGAAAGTTCTATATATTGTAATACTGAAATTCTTTTCGCTTGAAAATAAGGAATTTTTACTGCAGCCATCTATGGGTGAAATTATCTTCTTCTTCTTCTTTCGTGTCAGCAACGCATTGTTGCGTTGCTGTGGTGGAAGGATTGGCCAGAGAATTTCTGTTACCAGGGGGCACCGCGTGGAGGTTCCTTCCGTGCTCCCCGGGTGAAATTATGAACAACAATCTTATTATTTTTTATTTATATTGTTGTAACGCCATCTATTGAGAGAATTGGTTTTTTTGTAAATAATGAAAGCTACAATTCTTATATCTGAGGTGACAATGTATTTTTCGCATAGAAGTCACCCCTGAATTGCGCCAGACTTATAAGGTCATTTTTGTCTTATTTACCTAATTGTACCAATGTGTAAGTAATCGAATATTTTTATTATTGCATATGCGCAAACATTGGATTTTTTTCCCTGTGCATAAAGTGATCACGTAAACCAGCCGATGACAGGTCGTAAGCCCTGTAGGTGCCTTGATTTCCCGGTTCTCCTACAGTAAATATTCCAACTTCGTCTCTATTTGAGATAATTAAAAATCAGTTAGTATTAATTTTTTTGAGTGCCTTGGTTTATTAAATACGTTCGTTTGCGATATACGTATGTTTGTGTTACGTATATTTGCGATATTGTATATTGTATAAGTGGTCTGTCAGTCAAAGCAATAAGCATGGCCCCGACAGCCAAACTGACAGTCTTCTTCTTAATAAATTATGAATATAAGAAAATAAATTGAGAAGTTACCGAAGGAGTTTGTCGATTAAAAATAGGTGGTGCCCGCCACCCTACCGATATTTCAGAAAGTTCTCTAGAGTACAAAAAGATTGGGAACCCCTGCTCTATTTTATGACAATTTTTTAACATGTCAATAGAAATGAAGTTAGAATATTATAGGAAAACCGGGAAAGCAAGGCAACTACAGGGCTTACGACCTGTCATCGGCTGTATCACGTGATCACTTCACCAATTATGCCTTTTTATTGAGTTCCCTTTCAATCCAAATTTCAATATATTCATGTTATGTACATCAAAATCATTTTACTTGAGAATAAACTGAATCACCATTGCCGTCTATGAAATGTCAAAGAAATATTATTTTTTGTAATGCCATATATTGAGAAATTTGTTGGTAAACAATGAAAGGAACAGCCCTTATACAAGAGGTGACAATGCTTTCCCATAGATGGCACCTCTGAACTGCGCCAGAATTATTAGTTCATTTTAGGCATATTTACTTTCTTGTACGAATGTATATGTAAATCGAATATTAATATAGATATATATATATATATATATATAGGTACAACTATATGCAACTATAAAAATATTCGATTCGTATCCTCGTTTTGAATATATATAGGTATAGACTGTCTTTACCACTATTTTAGGTACTCCATTTTGATGATGCTCGGCACTGAGCGATACCGGTAAATAGAGTCGCGTTTGCGAACAAAATTAAATGGATCGAAAAGTCAAATACTTTTTCATCAAAATTTCTACTGAATAAATCAATTTACTTTAAAAATGTCCAAAAGAGAGATCTCTAACATCTCTAGAATGCGATTATGTCATTGCTTCATGTGCACGCGGGGCAGATTTGGAAACATTCGATCGCGTGTTCATTGAATGTCCGATGCACTACGAATATGAAATTTATCCCAAATTAAAAGTTCCTCTACCAGTTGTCATGTCTCATCTCTTATTGCTTAAGTCTCTTCGTGTTCTTTGAATGTCCGATGCACTACGAATATGACATCTATCCCAACTTAAAGTTCCTCTACCAGTTAACATGTCTCATCTCTTATCGCTTAACTCTCTTCATGTTCTGGGAATGTCCAATACACTACGAATATGACATTTTTATCCCAACTTAAAAGTTACTCTACCAGTTACCATGTTATCGCTTATGTCATCTCTATTCGAATTTCCTGTTTTTTCCGCAATAGCTTAATTAATTAATGGTATCAATCTGAATTAATGGCAATTAATGGTATAATTCTTAATTAATGGCAATTAATGGTATAAATCTTAATTAATGGTATCAATCTTAATTAATGGCAATTAATGGTATCAATCTTAATTAATGGTATCAAACTGTAAATCTTAACATTACTAACAACATACATACTTACTTTTTCTTCTATTTTGCAAAAATCACTCTTCTGATTGTGGGTTGCCTAATTTAATAAAATAATCAATTTCATTTAATTGCAGCGTCGCTAAAGTATACAACTCAAAAAGTTGAGTTAAAAGATTAACCAACGTTTATATTACATTGATTTATTTGAAATACCCTAAAGTCATCTTTCTTGAGACGCCACAGGTATAATTTGATTTTAATTCTTCAGTTAGTCTGTGAAGCACACAGCCGAGGATAACTAACACCAAATTAAGCGAAAATCAATTAAAGGTCAATGGAAAGCCTTTAGCCCCGTAAGCTGTTACCGAACGGAAGCAATTATTAGCTTTTAACCGTAATAGCTTTTGGCCCTTCTTTTAACTCGGAATCGCCCTTATTCATTTTTACTAATGCCAACACCTTTTAATTGGTTTGGGAATACGCAAGAAAACTTAAAACGAAAACCAAAGCCTCGTTTTCTATTTGATTAACAAAATGATTACGACTTGATTTGAATATGTTGCTTTACCAAGAATAAGGTTTCCTTTTTTTAAATCAATGAGTGAGCCACACAAAATATTTTAAAATGTACGTGGTGATGTGGTTTACGTAAAAATAAAATAGAAAAATAAAACATATTTTGTATTGAAACTTCTTCTTCTTCGTCTTCTTGTACCGCTCCTAAAGAAGGATGACGAGCATAACACCAAAATCGATCCGATCCAGATCCTGAATGAACTCACTATGTTAATAACATATTACAAGACATCTGAATTATTCGCGTTATTTTTTTTTTGAAAAAGGTCTTATTTTCGTGGAAAAGCCGTGCTACTTAGAAATAGGTATTATTGTCATCGTTATTTTCTCAGAAATGTGGTGTTGTTTTTTAGTAAAATGGTGACATTTCTACGAAATCGATCTGATTTTCTAGAAAAAAATGTAAATTGAGAGAAAATAACACGTGATTTATAATATTTGCAAGTTCTTTATTCACTATAAATATGCTTAAATAATTTCCATTGTTTGCAAGTTACAAACAAATAGTACTTTGTCATCCTTAATCCCCGATTATGGGGTACACTTAATAAATACTAATCAGCATTTTCTATTTATTATAAGTTTATTAATATTTACATGTAAAAACAACATCATAGATTTAATTACATTTTAATTAGTTTCTAAATTAATAATCGCAGGCAGGTTTTTTTAATTTTATTCTTCTGTTTGCCAAAACAGTATTATAGAAACCATTATGAATAGACATTATGAAACGTATGGCATCCATATTATTTATTTATTTATTTATTTATACAGTAAAAATGCAAGTACAAAAAAAAAAGAAAAGAAACTAAAAAGTCAACAAAACATAATACATAATAACTTCCTCCTCTCTCTTTTTATTCATCATAACCTCACCTAAACGGCTACGCCTGTCTTAAGGTGAGGCTATTCAGTAAAATACAATAATATAAATTATACATATATACATGCATATTATTACTTACTTACTTTCCGTGTCCGGAACACCATCATATTGGTTGGTGCTCCGGTGGTGGAAGGATTGGCCGGCATTCTGCCGTTTCCAGGGACGCCCGATTGCTTTTCCGAAGTTAACCGAAACTCAATCTACGTGGAGGCTCCTTCCGTGTCCCCATGCATATTATGATTTAGCTTTATTTATTTCTTATAGCCATGTTGTTTTCTTTTAATTAAAATATATTCAAAGCTTTGCAGATTTCACCCGCAATTATATTTATTGCTGTATTTTTTACGAAAATGTCCTAAAAGTGCCAAATTTCGGTGCAATTTACCATTTACGTTATTCGCAAAAAAAGTGCAATATTCGCGAATAAAATCGCGAAAAATTCTTTGTTTCTCGGAAGTCCTCTTTTTGATACTGACTTCGTCTGCCCACTTGTGACCCGTGCATGTCATTCTTCAATTATTAATATGCTTCAAGGCCATCATTGGTTCAAAGTATGTTATATAGATGCTCATTTTTCTTTTATTGGCTCTCTTTATTTTGAATTCTGTGAAATACTACTGATATTTTTTATATTTAAATTTTCTATTTTTTTTATTAACATACTTTTCTGTTTTTTAAAAGTTCATGGAAAAAAAATTTACTTTTTTTTAATTGAATATTGTTATAGTTGCATTTTCGCAAACATCGGATTCTTCACCCATCGAAATAGAGACACAGATCTCAATAAGAAGGCATAGGGAACTCAATAAGGAGGAATAATTGATGAAAGTTACATAAAGTGATCCCGTAAACCAGTCGATAACAGGTCGTAAGTCCTGCAGCTGCTTTGACATCCTGGTTCTCCTATAATATTCCAAATTCGTCTCTCTTGAGATATTTAAAATTTGTCATAGTACCTATACTTTTTATTTTTTTTTTTTTTGATTTGTTTAATTTTGTAGGTTTCTATTTTTGCTAAGTGTTCAATTGTTTTAGTATATAAAAAGGCAATTTGTTCCATTTATCAGAAAATAAATAAAATTACTGCGTATTAGTAAATATTGTATTTGTTGTGTGGTGGGTGCATGGATGTAGATGTAATGTATCAATATAATATTGTAAATCTCCAACCTCGAAACAGGCATAGTCCTAGTGAGGATGGGATAGTATTTATAAATAATGTTATAAATATCAAGATGGTATAAAATCTAAAGTAATAAAGCAATCAAAATGTTAGTGTCTGTGTGTGTGTATGTGTGTGTGTGTGTGTGTGTGTGTTTGTCTCACGCCTTCTGAAAAACCAAGAGCATCTAAAAATCTAATTTAAGTGCGAACGTGTACCAGTATACCTGATGCAGTGTCACGCTAAAAAGAATGCGATAAAAATGCTGAAATTTAAAAATATTTAAATAATTATTTTTTTCATACAAAATTTTCCAAGTCATATCTGTCAAAAAAGTGTACATTTTGCACGCAAATATCTGTTAGTTTAAAAGTTAGAAGTAGGTATTTACACAAAAAAAATATATTTTGAAGTATAACTTAGCGTTTAAGTGAAAAACATGGTGAATATTTGGTATAATTATAATGTTTAACTTATTTTTAAAGTAAGCCTTTTGTACATAAACGCCGCCATTTTAATATCTTTTCATACAATATTTCATTTTCCCACCGAATGAATATGTTCTTGAAAATAATAAACCTTTGAAATAAATGTAATTATGAAATAATAAAATGAAACACAAGACATTACGGCAAGTTTTAAGACATATATTGTAAAAATGTGTTATTTATTAGTAAAGATATAGGCATAATAAAATTGCATAATTTGTAAATAATATTTGATTTTTCTACAATTTTCATTTTTATGGCATCGAACAAACCAATGTAGGTACCTACATATTCAAAAAATGTATCCGAACCATTCGATATTACTTACGTGTTCGAATCGTATCCATGGCTACAGAAAGAATGTGATATTCAAATAAAATTTGTTAGGAATCGAATTTATTTAGAAGGTTGTTGTAGATAGGTACCTACCTAATACTATTTACTTACAAATCAACAATAATATACCTATACTGATTTCCTATAGGAAAATTATTTTATTTATTTATTTATCAACCGTTTGTCCGATTATAATGAAACTTTGGTGAATTGTCGAGCGTATGCCCAGGATGGTTTTTGGATTTAAACTTTTTTCTTATTCTTCTTCTTCTTCATGTATTTGGTCGTTTTACCTATGAAGGGGGAGTATCCTGGGAAAAGAAGGTCCGACTGTCCCTCCATCTCTTCACAGGTCTTCCAGGACGGGTTCTGCATATAAACTTTTTTCTTCTTTTTCTTCAACGTGTACTTGGTCATCTTACCTATGAAGATGAACTATCCTGGGAGATGAAGGTCCAATTTTCCTTCCATCTCTTCGCAGGTTTCTGGATTTAAACTTTTTTCTTCTTCTTCTTCATCGTCTATTTGGTCATTTTACCTTTGAAGGTGGACTAACCTGGGAGAAGAATGTCCAATTTTCCTTCCATCTCTTCGCAGGTATCTGGATTTAAACTTATTTCTTCTTCTTCTTCTTCATCGTGTATTTTTGGTCATTTTACCTATGAAGTTGGAGAATCCTGGGAGAAGAAGGTCCAACTGTCCTTCCATCTCTTCGCGGGTATCTGGGTTTAAACTTTTTTCTTCTTCTTCGTGTATTTAGTCATTTTACCTATTCAGTTGAGCATCCTGGGAAAAGAAGGTTCTTTCATCTCTTCGCGGTTCTTCCAGGATGGTTTCTGGATTTAAACTTTTCTTAACCGACTGATGGGACGGGATGTAATGAAGGGAAGGGAGGCACTAAAGGGCCTGAAGGGACGGGAGGTATAAAACTGCCTGAAGGGACGGAAGGTAGTGAAGGGTCTGATGGGAAGGGACGTAATGAGGGATTAAAGGGACGGGAGGTACTGAAGGGCCTGAAGCGGCGGGTCCTGGAGTCTAATTCTTTTTCTTCTTAATTTTATGTAGACCTTTAGGGCAGTTTTTATACAAACTATTTCCTATTGTCTAATTCATCTTCTTCTTCTTTTATGTATACATTTGGGTCATTTTTTTTATAAAAATTATTTCCTTTAGTCTAATTATTATTCTTCTTCATTTAAATACGTAGACTTTTGGGAGAGTTTTAATACAAACTATTTCCAATAGTCTTATTCATTTTCTTTTATGTAGACCTTTTGGTCAGTATTTATACAAACTATTTCCAATAGTCTAAATATTCTTCTTCTTCTTTTTTGTAGACCTTTGGGTGAGCTTTTATACAATCTATTTCCAATAGTCTAATTCTTCTATTAGGTATATGTATTTTTACTTATTTTATGTTGACCATTGGAATAGTTTTTTATACAAACTATTTCTTATAGTCTTATACTTATTTTTCTCTTTTTTATTTAGTCTTTTGGGTTAGTTTTAAGTCTAATAGTCTATTGTGCAGAAATATTATTAACGATATGCACACTTGATGAAAATACATATGAAATGAATGGGATATGGGATGTGACGATATAACCTGCACTAGAATCTTTTCAATACTTTTGTTTAATTAAATTTAAACCATTTATATCATCCTATTTTGAATAATTTTCAACACCTAATATTTAAAGAATGGGGGTTGTGGCCATTACTGAACTCTTCACAACATTTATATTCAAATTAAAAACTATTTACTATAGTTCAAGTCTTCTTCTTCTTCGTTAATGAAGACTTTCAGTCAAATTGAGCAAAAATATAATGCACACTTGATGAAAAAATATAAAAACGAATGGGATGTGACCAATACTAGATCTTTTCAGTACCTACGTTTGTTTAATCAAATTTTAACCACATCCCAACATCCAAAATTACTAAATTTTCAATAGGTACACATTACAATTTGTTTTCGATGATAATATTTAAAAATGGGGGTTGTGGCCAAACCAATCTCTTTACAACGTTGATAAACAGTCATATTTAAAACCATTACGCCTAGTCCATGCGAGTAGAAATTGTATAAATATTATACTTCATTCACACTTTATAGCAATATATAAAAAAGAATGGGTTGTGGCCATCACTTGAACATTTTACAATACTTAAACTCAATCAAATTTCAAACCACTTTTCATAGTCTGATATTGCAAAATAATTGGGTGACAATATTATAAAAACGATTGCTTTTTCTTTCACAATTTTACATTCTTGGCCAACGGCGGAACATAAAAGCTAGTAATAAATAAAAATAATTTTTAAAGCATCAGATAGTATCATCAACATCTGTCTTGTTGAAATAGTTTTATATTCAGTTCCTATAAACTACATACCTACCTTAGAAAACGTTGTTCTTTGGGTATTTTCTCCAGTCAGGAAACTTTCCGTCCATAGATTTCGTCTTTTCGATTTAAATTACAATTGTAGATATATATTTTACAGGCATTCGTTAGTCCTCTATTTCTTTAATTATTTATTTCAATAGCAATTAATACTGTCTTAGATAGTTGGAGGAGTCAGTGTAATTATTTTCCCTGAATGGCTCACTTAACTATTTCTAGTTACGTTTCATTAACATACTTATTACTTGCGTGTAAAATAATGAAACATTCAATCCGTTGTTCAGACTTGAACTGTTCAGGTCTGCGACGATGTTGAATCGAGAGGCTCATGCCGTTTACACGCGATCTTCTATTGTTGGCACAATTGGAATTGTCCCTTTGTGCGAGCAACACCACCGCTGAATGACGTTTGGTACTTTGACGGTTAAAAACGAAACGTTAGCGTAGCCAAAAGTGGAATTTCGGAAAATTCGCCGCGCGCTGTTCCCCGAATATAAATATGATTTATTGCTTTCTCTGGAGACGACCTCAAAAACTATCAAATACTCATTCAGAGAGAAACTTTAATATTTATTTTGTTTAATTTAATTTCGGTTGTTTGACAAAATACCTACATAGTAATATTATGGTCCCGAGAGGCGCTCGAATTTCAAAATAAACTGAATGTCCCGATTGAATACCATAATTTTGTAAAGATAGTTGAATGTAAAACATGAGATTCAACTGTCGATAGCGATAGTATGTATAGTTGAAGGATAAGTACCAAACAATAAACCCATAAATCAAAATTATTGAATATTTTAATGTACTTTGTTTTCTATACAACACATGTAGGTCTGTATGTCTAGATTGGACAGTATGGAGGTCAGTCCTTTTTTTCTACCCAGAATATGAAAACAGCATGATGGTATGTATGTATGTTTGGAGATTTAAGTATCAAACTATTAAGTCTTCTTACATATTGTGTAAAGGCGACTGCCATACAAATTGTATGAAGTGCTGATGTCGTCAAATTCAATTCAAATGTAAATTCAATTTTTATAAAAATTGTTAAAAAAAATTGCTACAATATTAATATTTTTTAAAGAAAATTAATCTAGTTGGGGTGTTTCGGCTTTTTTCGATATTTTTAAAATATTTGGAAATATAGGCAGTTAAACTCATAAATTTATCATTACAAAAATATTTTTCTTAATAAAAATGTTTGAGATTCTCTGGAATTTTTTTGAATAAATCAATTTTAGATTTTGTAATTGTCTATATTCATACCAATTTTCAGCGCTCTAGCTTTTATGGTTTCTGAGATATATGGACAAAATAAAGAAAAAATTCCCCTTGATAACCCCTGACTTTAACAAAAATTCAAAATTCTGAGTATAAAAAATTTTGTGAGCCTATAACTATTTATAAATCCTAAAATTTTAGGTATTGTGAATCCAGCGGATCAAAAGTTATAAGGGGGGGGGGACAGACACACACACACAGACACACAATACTCACATAAAATGTTTTTTAGCATGTAAAAAGACTTAAATATCTTAAAATATTCAATAATTTGGATTTTTTCTAGTTAGGTACTTATACTTCAACTATACATACTATCGCCATCGGCAGTTGGATCTACTGAACAAATGTTTAAATATTTTGTTAAATCACAATTCAAAAAATGGCAATGTATGCAAAATATTGCAGGATCCATGAAACCAGTTATGAATATTGGTAAAAAAATGCTCCTGATTATGGGAGAGATTAATATTTGGCAATTTAATTGCCACTTGCTTAAGGTGCAAGGAAGTATTTAGTAGAACAAATAAATAATGATTATCAAATATAGAGTTATTAACTTTGTGTAATAATGAATATCAAATATTAATGTATGTCAAGAGATAGGAGTCTGTCGTTCGGTTCTCTCTGCCTACCCCAAATAAGGAAAGGGCGTGATAGTATGATATGGTAACTTTGTGGTCTGTTTTAACAAAATTTAAACAGTTAAATTCTTTATGTAAAGCATTGATAATTAAATTTCAGGTGAAGCTTATTCGAGAAAAAATTAATTAATAAATTCTCGGGATAATTATTAAGCTAATAAATGTTCATTTATTAGATTAAAGATTATCCCGATCAATTTCATACTCGAGTGTTTTTTTATTCAATATATCTCTCCTCGATTGGGAATCAAACCAAGAACGCTAGCATAGAAACCAATTCATTGACTTGCCACTATGCCGATAATTTCGTTTTTTTTTGTTATTACAGATGTAATAACAAAGATGATCATGGGAAAAATTGAGGGAAACGGGGTGTCGGCAGGAAGAGTATTTCATGACACCGCAATATATTTGAGGGATTAGGACCGTGGAACCGACGAAGATAGGAAGATGTGCTATCTAATGATATTCTAGTGATAAGATTCTGGAAGAAGAAGAACAACTGTAAAAAAACGATTGATTTTTATAGATGAAAATAGGTGGGTGTGTCCGTCCCATTGTCGTATAAAGTGCCTCAGGTATTCAATATTCAGAACTCAGAATATTTTGTCTGTTGAATAATGGGGATTTGGATTTCCAAGAAAACAATAATTCATCTTGTGAAGAGAGGAACGCATATCAAAAACAGGCACACCTTCAGCCGTCGTACACAACCTAATAGAAAATATTGTATAATGTATACCTTTTTTATAAATAACCGACCGCTGGGCCTATTAAATAAATATTGAACGTTTGATCCCCTTCAATAAATCAACTTGCAATCGATGTTTACATTTTTGGAAAATACAATATTGCATCATTTACTCTATGGACATTGACCCGAATGCACAGTCCTAGGCACCCAAATACTAACTCCTAATCTCACTGGAGTATTTAGTATTCTTAAGTTAGCAATTGCATTGCAGAGACATCCCTAACTAAATACTACGCCAAGAATTTCACATTATTGTGTATGAATAAAAGAGGTAGATAGCTTTCTATGGGCCTAGAAAGCTATCTATCTCTTTTCTGACGTTTGACGTTTAACATGTTTTTTGTTATAACATCACAAACATATGTAACCAACTTCAAACTTCACACTGACAGCTCGATGTCACGATTGTTTTGAAATACCACTGAATTTTCAGCATCTTGTATGGATCGCTGAATACTCTGTTTGGCATTTGATTTGAATTACCAAATACATATTCAACGAAGCCGATAAAATCATCATCCAGCGAAAAAATCTCGTATTTTAGTATTTAACCACTCGTAAGGTTCCTCGCTATCAACCTTCCTTTTTGACTATTCGCAAATGTTAGTTAACGCCGATACGCATGTGCTTTGTATTTAGATATGTCTCTGCAGATCAATTCTCAAGAAAAACGTCGTAGCATCCTCCAGTTAGGAATCCACGTGATCTCCTAACTTAAGTGAGCGACTGTGCAATGAAAACATGGTTAGTATTTAGAATTTAGTATTTAGGTAGGACTCTGCATTCGGACCATTGTGTACTGTTTACTTAAGAGGCGAAGAAAATAACTGTTACAAATTGAGTATATTTATATGAAAAATTGGGTAGGTCGGAAGAAATTGCCTTATGACAATAAACCCGACGATGTCACTGGTATTTTCATTGAATATACTCATCATCATCAGTGTTGTCTTCCTTATTGCTAAGTGTCGTGACCAGCCTCTCTCCTCGTCACCATGATGTTGTATATTGTAATCCTCCATTTCTCCTGACACACCGTCGTCCTCATTGCTCCAATCACCGATGTACCAGTGGCAGTCCTCATCTGATCCGTCCATCTCGAGAAGGATCTCCCTCATCCCCTTCTACCTTCAACCCCACCAACTATAACCAGCTTTTCAAAGCTATTCTCATCGCGTCTGGCGATATGTCCAAAAAACTGAAGGACGCGCTTGAGACATTGTGGTGGACAATCTGTCTCAGTTCCTTTATGAAGGATATATTTGTACCTTTTTACCGTCCAGGACATTTAAAGCATACTTAGTACAACTAAGTATTTATTATTTAACTTCTGAATTTTTTGTTAATCTGTTCATATAAATTAAATATTTCAAAAAAAATATTATATCCTTCCCTTACATAATAGTTCATATTATTCCCTTCCGCTAACCAAATATTCCGATATTCGATTATCGTCCAAATCCTTGAGTCTACCCGGATATTAAATCAGGATGCAGGAGATGTGTACACCCTTGAGATATGAATATAGAGCCACCACTATCGGTACCTACTAACACCGCCCCTCAAATTATATACTTACATAGCTTCCTACAAACATCTTACGATGTATTTCATTATAAATTCAGTGAGATTTTCAAATAATCAGTCAACGAACTCACTTAACAAATTAAAAAAAAAACATGGTCTTTCTATTTGCCACATGACTATAATTCAATTATTAGCCAATTTCTGTAATACAAAAAACGGATACATAAGCATTGGATTATAGTCAGGTTGCAAATAGTAAGATCGAAAATCTTTTTACTCTTCTCTCGGTAGAGGTATCGTCAAACATCTGGAAAAATCACGTGAACCACGCAGATCAAAAATTTAGGTTTTTACTAGGTTGATGTTTGACTATATTTATGATTTTAGAATTTCAAACATATTATTTTACTTAAAATTCTTAATGGATTAAATGAAAAAAACAATAGTGCAACTTTTGATATAAGAAATTAAACAGTGTAGGAAAGCACAAAAGGCGGGAAGGAAAGTAGGCGGGACACGTGGCTAGGATTCAAAGTGGACAAAGATAATGTTGACTTAGAGACCTCGTATGCAAAACAGAGCTGCTGAGTGACCATAGCTGAAATGTAAGGATAATCTGAGGGATGCTGGCGAGATACTAAAGGGATTCATAGGGCGTTCTTCATTCATTCTTTCCAAGTGCACAAACCATCTCAATGTGTTAACTTTCATTCAATTAATTACATCTTTCTTCATCTCGCATTCTTTCCTTGTGTCCTAATTTCTTACTCTGTTTTACTTCGTTCTATTGCCAATTAATTATTTTAGCGATCTCATTTCAACTGCATTTATTCTGCTTTCGTGCGACTTCTGCCATGTTCAGATTTCACTTGCATACTTGCTGAAACCACGCATAGCAACTTGGGCATCCTTTGATATGTTGCGATCATTCATATGTGTTTCGTTCACTCGTTTTCCTGCCAAAACTCTGCTTTCGATATCCTTATCAGGCCGCCCAGTCCGTTGAAACATGCTTACCAGAAATATTTGCTTGTCAACTTGCTCGAGCCATTCGTTCTCTTCGTTTATTTGACACGCTGTTCTGCTTTCATTCATTTCAAAGACCATTGCCTTTGATTGGCTGGCATTCATCTTCACAGTCCGTTCTCTATGTTCAAATTAAAATTATACTTATTAATGTAAAACACACTTTTTAAATCCAACAAGAACATAAAATTTATTTTTACATACACACCCACACACTCACACTCTTTCTAGATATCTCTTTCACTCACACATGTATTACTCTTCTCTCATGCGCGCACCCCACTAATTCACACTTTTTTGTTGTATTATTGTGATATTAGGTATAGTACGTAAGAGGTACATGTAAACATTTTTTGTGTAATAAGCCTAAGCGCTTTTGCTAGTCACCCCTTCTACCGCTAGTATCCTCACAGTTTATACTTTTTTTATTTTTTATTAATTAATTTATTATATTTATAGTATAAATTGTGCATCTGAGTATACAAACTAGTTATAGAGAATGCGCTTAAGCTAATGAATTTCATAATTTTTATTGAATGAAACTATGTGTTTTAATGTTATTTTAATTAATTAAATTCTAATTTAATTTATAGACACTGTGACACGGAGGATGAAAGTTTGTAATTTTCTTAAACACATGATTTCCATTTTTTAAAGTACCTACGTCATATTCGAGTGTGTTTTAAGTTAAGTTTCAACCATGTTTTCATTTTTAAAATTTCTAAATTACTATCGTTAATATCGTTTAATGTATGTTTGACGACGTTTGAGCAATATTAAAACAATATTCTCACGTCTCGGATATTAATATTTTTACACCCACAATAATTCAGTTCGTTTTAAAACGTAGTTAGCGAATATTTCCAGAGGAATTCGCCCCGCTTTTGTTCGTAACTAGAATGAGTTTCAGTTCGTAACGATCTCGCGATCGCAAACTTGAGATAATGCTTAGTAAAGATTAAGTTACGAAAAGTTGATTGGAACGAAATAACATACTTAACTTCAACATACCTTCACGCTACGTTTTTCGTTGAAAATAAGTGAAGGATATTATATTGTACCTGCCTACATGTTTAGAACTTTAGAAGCACACGAAACTAATCGATTTCACTCAGACCAACTAATTATAATAAGATATCACTTGAAATGAAATTATTTATTTCCATTTTTTTACACACATATCATATAACAATAACAAAAAAAATATCTATATTTTAAAAATACTTATCATAAACTGTAAAATATTATTATTATTAGTAAATAAGTGATATTTTGAATATTATTATTTTGCAGTGACATCTATGGTATTTCAGTGAGGTTTCTTCACTGAAGTTTGTGATGGTATGTTTATTGGGATATAACTTACCAAGTTTACCCATAGATGTCTCTCATGTGTTTTGTACTGTGAATATAATTAGGTACAATATTTAATTTAGAAGAACATTCTAGAATATTTAATTATTGTTAAAACAATAGGTTTTATAAACATACAAGAATAAGAAATTGTTGTTATAGGTGAAAATTGTACATTTTTTATTCTGGTTCAGACTGCCAACAATAAGACACACTTTGTAATTATTAAAATTGTAATAAATGATATTATAACTACAAGAGTTGTTCATTTATAAGTTTCTTCTCCACAATTTAAAATATTCTCTTTTACCAAAAGAAGAGATCATTTCATGGCGCAGTCGGCTTAAAAGAACTTCATTCCAAGGGAATATCTGAAGATCTTCATTCCACGGACAGTGGGATCAAACAGGAATCAAACAGGACACAAGTAGAAGAGTTCTACGGCGTTCCAGTTTGGATTGAGTACTTTGGCAAGTACTTATTTGGGAGGTATCTGCAAGGAATCCAGGGGAGTATCCAGGCAAGGAGAAAACCAGGAGCAGAGGACCAAGGACACAAGGAACCAGGTACGGGTCCAAGGTGCAGTTGGCAGCAAGTTGCTGGAGGCTGGAAAGGAAGACTGGAGCAGTCCACTTTTCTTGGAGATTCCGGAGCTTGCTGAGGGTCTACCAGAATCAGGAGAAGAAAAGATCAGTATTGTCTATTTTTGTTGTATAAATTTTAATTTGATTCATGTATTTTTTTTGATTTTTTTTTATTATTTTTATTATATCTTGTAAATTTGAACTTTGTATATTTTTTTTTAATTTTGTGTTTGGAAAATGAATGCTAATGCCAGTAGCAGTAAAGGGGTTTCTGGACAGTCTCAGAGATTGTTCCAGATGGACATCCCAAAATTCAGTCATAGTACTGATAATTGGGATAATTTTCTCACAAGATTTGAACAAAGTCTCATTTTATATGATGAAAATAGTATTTCAGCGATTCAAAAAAGGGCACTATTTCTCAATACGTTGAGTGAGGAATCATTTTCATTATTAATAAATTTATGTGTTCCTAAGAAAATAACTGATTTTAGTGTCGAAAATTTGATGCAAAAATTGAAAGAGTATTGTGAAAATGTATCAAATGTATTTGAATATAGGAGAAAGTTTTATTCGACTAAGCAGGATTTACATGAATCAATTAAGGAATTTGCAGTTCGATTACGGAAATTATCGGTAAATTGTAAATTTGATAAATATCTGGATTTTGTGTTGAAAGATATATTTATTCTAGGTATAAAAAAATATAAGGTTCAAGAAAAATTGTTTCTTGAAGGAGAAAATTTAAAATTCGATGATTGTGTTAATTTAGCTTCTATTGGTGAATCATTTCATCTGGAACGTGAAGTTAGTCACAATTCGACCAATAGGGTACAAGTATTTGGTAACCTTGACAATAATAAATTTTCGTCTAACAAGTTGTATGATAGAGAAAAAAATGTATTGTCAAATAAAGCTTGTAACTATAATCGTAAGAATTTTAAGAATAAAAAAACAAATAGTTTTGAAAAAGAATTTTTATGTTTTCGTTGCGGATTGAAAGGTCACATTAAAGCGAATTGTAAAGTGAATATTGAAGGACAGAAAAATACAAAAAAAAAAGTTATTAATGTGTTGAATACAATTCAAAACAATGACAGTTCATGTATGATCGATGTGTTTTTGTTTGACAAGTCATTTAAATGTTTATTAGATTCGGGTGCTTTCATTTCTGTATTACCAGAAGATTTATATAGAAGATATTTTCATAAGATGAAAATATTGGAATATAATTTAGAAGTTAAGGCTTATTCAAATATTAATTTGAAAGTATTGGGAAAAATTAACCTACAAGTAAGTTATAATGAAAAAACAAGGTTTTTAGATTTTATAATTATTAAAAATGGAAGTGAAATTTTGTTAGGTCGAAATTTTTTCAAAGAATTCGAGATTGGGTTTTCCGGTATTTATTTTTCGGAAATGGTTAACAATAATTTTAAGGAAAATGGTGTGTCAATTTTAAAAAAAAAATTTCCAAATGTATTTTCGAATAATATAGGTAAGTTTACAAAATATGAAGTAGATTTTAAGATGGTTAAGGATCATCCAGTTAAATTTTGTAAAGCACGACCAGTTCCATTGGCTTTAAAAGAAAAAGTTGAATCGGAATTAAATTTAATGTTAGAGCAAAACATTATTGAAAGAGTAAAATTTTCGGAATATGCAAGTCCTTTAGTTATTATTCCGAAAAGTAATGGTACTCTTAGATTATGTGCAGATTATAAGAGAACGATAAATCCTTATGTTATGGATATTAAATATCCTTTACCGGGAATTAATTATTTATTAGAAAAAATTAGTGGAGGTAAGGTTTTCGCGAAAATTGATTTGAAGTCTGCATATTGTCAAATTGGTTTAAAAAAAGAGTGTAGAGAGTATACTACGATAGCAACCCATATGGGTTTATTTCGCTACAAAACATTAATATTTGGATTAAAGGTTTCACCAGCTTTGTTTATGCAAGTAATAGATTCTGTCACGCAAGATTTACGAGGTACGTCAATATATATAGATGACATTCTAATATCAGGAAAAGACGATGAAGATTTATTTAATAATTTATTATCGTTATTTATTCGTTTAAATGAATGTGGTTTGTCAATTAATGAATCAAAGTGTCAATTCTTTACAAAATCAGTAGATTATTTAGGTTACAATATATCTGAGGAAGGAATTAAACCGTTAGTTGATAAAGTGGAAGCGATTAGATTGGCTCCAAGTCCTGAAAATACTACGCAAGTGAGGGGTTTATTAGGTATGGTAAATTACTATCGTAATTTTATACCGAATATTGCTAAAATTCTGTCTCCTTTATATAATTTGTTGAAGAAAGATGTTAAATGGGTTTTGTCACAAGAGTGCTCAAATTCGGTACTAGAGATTAAAAATATTTTATCTTCGGATTTAGTTTTAATTCATTATAATAAAAAGTTACCGTTAAAGGTTGTGACAGATGGTTCATCTAAGGGTATTGCTGCTACTTTATTACACATTTTTGAAAATGGGTCAGCGAGACCTATAGCTTTTATTTCAAGGAAATTAACAGAAGCGGAAAAGAAATATTCAATATTAGATATTGAAGCATTAGCGATTATTTTTGCTTTACAAAAATGGTTTCATTATTTATATGGAAGACATTTTATTTTAGAAATTGATAATAGGGCTTTATGCCATATTTTAAAGCAGGATAAAGATATTCATCAATTAGCAGCAAATCGGTTACAACGCTACGGGGTTATTTTGTCAGCATTTGATTATGAAGTACAATTTGTGAAATCAGAAAATAACTGTTCAGATTTTTTATCGAGGTGTCCTATAGAAAAGGATGAAACATTAGATGTTTCAGATTTAGAAAATTTTAAAAGTTAAAATTGTATTGATATTAATTGTGATTTTGTTTTTCTTCTAGATGCAGAAGAAAATTTCAGTATCAAGTTTGATGAAATTTTAGAGGAAACTAAAAAGGATATTTTGTGTAATCAAATTATAGATTATTTACAAAAAGGGTGGCCTTCACAAATAAATAAACAATCAGATGTATGGCCTTTTTATAAAATAAAAGATGAACTAAGCATTTATAAAGATTGTTTTATGTGGCAACACAAGGTAGTTGTCCCGAGTTCATTAAGGAAGAGAATTTTAAATTTGTTACATGATTCACATCAAGGTATTGTTAAAACTAAAAATCTAGCGAGAAATTATTTTTATTGGCCAGGCATAAATAAAGATATTTCTGTTATGATAGATAGTTGTAGTATATGTAGAAGTTGTCAAGAAAATCCTCATAAAGCAGTTTTATCTCCTTGGGAAAGTCCTGAGAAGGTTTGGAGTCGTTTACATATAGATTTTTTGCAATATGATGGTATTGATTGTTTGGTAATTATAGATGCTACTTCAAAATGGTTAGAATGTATTGTAATGAAGAATACTTCATCTAAATGTATGTTATATGAATTGGAGAGATTATTTGTTAATTTTGGTTTTCCAGAAACAATTGTGAGTGATAATGCTCAGAACTTAAATTCTCAAGAATGTAAGCAATTTTATGATAAATGGGGTATCGTTCATTTGACGTCTCCTGTTCAATATCAACAATCCAATGGTTTAGCAGAAAATGCTGTTAGAACGCTTAAAAATTATTTAAGAAAAATAGTTATTAGGGGAAAATTGCTTATTAATATTCAAAGTGATATTAATAAATTTTTAATGGATTATCGAAACACACCTCATTCGTCAACTGGATGTGAACCAGCAGTTTTAATGTTTGGTAGAAAGATTAGAAATAGATTTCAATTATCTTTACCAGGGGATCATTTTGATCATTTGTATGACATACCAGATAAGATTAAATCTAATATTAAGAAAAGTCAAAATAAACAGAAATATTATTATGGTGGTAGAAAGTACAAGAAAAATAAATTTAATATTGGTGAAAAAGTTCTCGTAAAAGATTATCGACCTATAAATGGTAGAAAATGGGTAGAAGGGATAATTTTTAAGGTTGTTTCTAAAAATGTTTATTTGGTTAAGGTTAATCAGTTAATTTGGAAAAGACATTTTAATCAGTTACGTTCTTTGTGTCAAGGTTTAGAGAATGGTGACTCAAGAACCGATGGAAACTCTGATGAAAGATTGGAAAATCTTTCAGATGAGGTTTCATTGGAAAATTTAAAATATTTTCCTGATGAAGCCGTTTCTTTGTTTCAGAGTGAGACAGTTCCAGACTGGAGTAATCGTCTGAGACCCAGGAACCGAGTTGTCAATTATAAAGAATAATATAATTTTGGTTTATATAATTGGTTAATTATGTTGTTTTGGTTTATTATGTTGCAAGACAACAAATATATTATTATTATTTTGTTTTTTCTCCTCAAGGGTGTATTTTTTATTTTAAGTTGGGGAGTGTAAAATATTATTATTATTAGTAAATAAGTGATATTTTGAATATTATTATTTTGCAGTGACATCTATGGTATTTCAGTGAGGTTTCTTCACTGAAGTTTGTGATGGTATGTTTATTGGGATATAACTTACCAAGTTTACCCATAGATGTCTCTCATGTGTTTTGTACTGTGAATATAATTAGGTACAATATTTAATTTAGAAGAACATTCTAGAATATTTAATTATTGTTAAAACAATAGGTTTTATAAACATACAAGAATAAGAAATTGTTGTTATAGGTGAAAATTGTACATTTTTTATTCTGGTTCAGACTGCCAACAATAAGACACACTTTGTAATTATTAAAATTGTAATAAATGATATTATAACTACAAGAGTTGTTCATTTATAAGTTTCTTCTCCACAATTTAAAATATTCTCTTTTACCAAAAGAAGAGATCATTTCATAAACATACATACATACCATCACGCCATTTCCCTATTTGGGGTAGGCAGAGAGAACCGAACACCAGACTCCTCTCTCTTGACATACATTCCTCGCTTCATTCACGTCCATACATCGTCTCATACACGCTCTTCTATTATTCTTACTTCTAACATCACCATCTTTCAAAATTCCATTTATGTGATCGTGCCAACTTTTTCTTGGCCGACCTCTAGTTTTCGTTCCTCTGTCAGACGGTCATCACTCATTCTTTCTATGTGGCCGAACCACCAATTGTTCCTATTTGGAAATTTACTGCCTCACTAGTCAAGTCTGTTCGGAGGCAGTACTGTTTCAATTTGTCCTGTGGTTACATGTTTTTAAATACAAAATAATTAACTGAAATAATTAAACATAAACAAGAAAGAAAAAGAAAAGAAATATAATCAGAAAATTTACCGTGAACTCTCATTTATTTTATCTTAGCCCATATAATTGTAGTGGAAATGATGGATGGAACTAAGCTGTGGTAGAGATTTTCAGGTTATGAAGGCACAGAGCACTTATACTTAATGTTTCTGTTTAAATTTTCAAATTAAAAAACATTTTATTTTAAGACTGAATGGATATGACTAATATATGTAGAATGAGCTTTGTGGCAAATTCAAACAATTTTAAAAATTTATTTGTTGTACTTGATAAACTTTGTTCATTTTTCTAGACCGGTTCAAGAAATATGCTTCTTCCTCAAGACAAACGTCCGTAACCGTATTTCCTTTTCCGTGTTCAATAGGAGGCAAGTGCTGCCTCCAATTACGTACGGGTTTGTTGCGCTAATTTATTTACAAACTTATTGGAAGTTAAAATAATGTGTCTAGTCTTCATCTAGTATAATAGAGTCAATTTGGCTGCTTTCATTACATTATATTTGACGCGCCTTAAACACTTGTTTGGAAGGACAATTAACGCTGCAAAGCAGTGCACAATTTGAGGACGCGTTCCTTGAATTGATCATGAGTTTGTAAGTAAATTAGCACAACAAACCCATGCGAATTGCGTAATTCGTGGCAGAACTTGCCTGCTATTGAACACGGAAAATGTAATACCCCACCTGTATTTAAAGATAATATTGTTATTGAACAACATTTATATATCAATTCAAATAGAGAGAAAACTTTATCCCTGTCCATTACACAGAATTTTTCAGTTCATCGTTCGAAAAACAAATCCGGATATTGCGTCGTCTAATTCACTTTGTATTTTCAATAAAAAACTAAAAGAAGGAATATTTATCCCTTAACACCTGATCCCGATTTCCTCTCCTTGTTTTTTCTCAATCCTTTCTTGCTATGATGGTTTTATTTTATTGTTTTTTTTTATGAATTGCATATTTTCTCTGTTTAATTTCGCTTTCATTCTTTTGTTGATGTACATATTTAATTTTGTCATACTTTGTAATCTGGTTGGTTGGAAGAAATCGCCTTATGGCAATTAGCCCGCCAGTGTGCATTATATTTGTTTATAATTACAAAAAGATAAATATATAATAATTGAGGCCTATTTGTCTATCAATACAATCCTATTTGTCTGTGAATACGGGAGTAAATAATAATAAATTATTTTCAAGTAAAAATTTAATTTATTTAATCTCACCTTTCTGTTATTATTTTATTTATTAAAAAAATCAGCATTGTGATCAAATTGATGTTCAGATAGAGTTCTTCAGTATAAATTCAGATAAAAATAAAACAGTGTAAAGAAAACTTACAAACAGTCACAATTACAAAAATACATTAAATAAGAAAATTACCCACATAAGGACCAGAATATGTAACGCTAATAATACAAAGTTAATAAAAACATGTGAATGATGGTGTATCTGAATCAAAAGGATCTAGGAGAGGATTAAAAGGGAAGATTAATAATATTACCATATTACTACATGCCACCGTGATGAGAACTCGATTTCGCCATAACTTCTTCTTCTTCTGCTTTAGTTAGGACTGTATCCTGTTATTCTCGGAGCCTGCTCTTGTGAAGTGGACGTCCAGCTATCCTTCCATCTTTTGGGTGGTCTTCCAGGGGGTCTGCCATTTGTTATCTTCCCATCCGCTGCCATCCTCACCACTCGATCCGAACCCGCTCTCCCCACATGATCCCTCCATATGATTTCGCCATAACGATTTATCAAAATAATTACATATTGAAATTGACATACAAACGCATACAGACATACATTAGAAGTAAGTTTATTACATCGTCAAATTGTTTTGTAAACATCGCTTAAATGCCTCTGAGGATTAAAAAAAATTACAATATTTCCATAGTTTATATAAAATTTGGAGCAAGCTCTTGTGACAAACATTTTTTTGTGTAATTATATAGATACGTACTTTCTTCAATATATTTATTTATAGTTTTAACTGAGGATATTTTATCAAGTTTATCCATACCACTTGGAAGGATGTTAAATATTTTCGGTATGCTTACTTTCAGTATTCTTTCACCGTAATAGTTGGTCCATCTGGGAATCATCAATTTATTTTGCACAACTTGTCTGGAATTATATATATTTTTTACAGGTTATTAATATTCATTTGAGAAGTAATGATTTAATATGACTCGATAAGTGTATAATTTGTTAACTGGGAGTATACCTGTTACACTGAATATCATTTCATTATTATCTTTACATTTAGATAAATCTGATTTGGGTTTTATTATTTGTTTGGGTATAAAGTTTGTCAATAAAAATATCATTTGACTCCCGATAGGTAAAAAAATCCAATGTTTGCGTATATGCAATTAAAAAAATATTCGATTTACATAAACAAGGTAAACAAGCCAAAAATAAAATAATATTACTGTGTGAGACACCATCACCTCATTTATCAGAACTGTTGCTTTCATTGTTTACAAATAAACCATAGATGGCAATTACTTCATAGATGACAATAGTAATAATGCATTATTTTCAAATTAATTGTTTCACATTATTCAAATAGGTACTTATATAGAACATTCAAAAGTTACATTGATAAGGGAACTCAATAAGAAGGCATAATTGGTGGACGTTGCGCAAGCGCATAAAGTGATCACGTAAACCAGCCGATGACAGGTCGTAATTCTTGTAGGTGCCTTGAGTTTCTAGTTCTTCCATAATAACCTAACTTCGTCTGTATTGAGATATTAAAAGTTTGGATATTAAGTATTAGTTTTAACAATCTCGCTTGCAATGATTTAACTTTGTCTACATACGTTTTAAATGATTTACCCCATACCTATATGATTCTATAAATTAAGGATTCAACAAGTGATGTATAAATTAGCTTTAATACTATAAACGGAAAAATATTTCTTAAAACATATAGTTTAGCTAATACATTTGTAAGTTTATTACAAAGTGATCACTTCTGAATCATACTCTTTCTATTAAAAAACTAATCATTTAAATCGGATAATATGGTAAAGAATTAAGATAGAAAGAAGAGTTTGATGTTTTTTTTGTAGATTCCATGATCAAATATTGACCAAATTAGAATGAGACAAATCGGAAGATACCTCAATCTAATATTAAACCAGAATCATTAAAATCGGACAACGTTGTAAAAAGTTATAGCTTAATCGAATATTTTTATTATTGCATATGCGCAAACATTGGATTTTTTTCCCTGTCGGGAGTCAAAGATATTTTTTAACAGATTTTTAATTATCTCAATAGAGACGAAGCTGGAATATTTATTGTAGGAGAACCGGGAAATCAAGGCACCTACAGGGCTTACGACCTGTCATCGGCTGGTTTACGTGATCACTTTATGCACAGGGAAAAAAATCCAATGTTTGCGCATATGCAATAATAAAAATATTCGATTACTTACACATTGGTACAATTAGGTAAATAAGACAAAAATGACCTTATAAGTCTGGCGCAATTCAGGGGTGACTTCTATGCGAAAAATGCATTGTCACCTAAGATATAAGAATTGTAGCTTTCATTATGGCGTTCCAACAAAATAAATAAAAAAAATAATAAGATTGTTGTTCATTATTTCACCCATAGATGGCTGTAGTAAAAATTCCTTATTTTCAAGCGAAAAGAATTTCAGTAATACAATATATAGAACTTTCAAAATTGAATTGATAGGGATCTCATTAAAAGGCATAATTGGTGAACGTTGCGCAAGCGCATAAAGTGATCACGTAAACCAGCCGATGACAGGTCGTAAGCCTTGTAGGTGCCTTGATTTCCCGGTTCTCCTACAATAAATATTCCAACTTCGTCTCTATTGAGATAATTAAAAATCTGTTATAGCTTAACTTTAAAAAAAATGACGTCGAATTGATAATCTCTCCGTTTTAGGAAGTCAGTTAGTAAAATTCTCTCTCAAACTTAATAAATACGAATACAAAATCAAACTTCAATAAGAAATAAACAAACCAATCAAACGAGACAACGAGCATTAAAAAAATTATTGTCATTTTGGTTCATCGCATTCAAATTCCTGTTTTTTTTTTTTTTAAATTAAATATTACGTTTGAATGTGCAAAGCGAAAGTCGACACGAAGTGAAGAGACACTAATAAAAAATAAACAGCGAATCGTGACTTCATTGTTGATGTAAAGTGTTGGTGTACATACATACATAATATGTTCTAGACTTGTACTTGTACGTAGGATCGCGTGTTTGCCTTGTTACAACTTTGTTGAAAATAAAATAAAAAAAGTAAAATGGCGAAAACTCTTGCGGTGGGTTTATTAATATTTAAGCGGGGGGTTTTAGCCAATTCAAATAGTTTACAGTAATTGGATTGTTTACTTTATCTTGAACACTTTAACTGGCCAATCATTTTTTTCCACTTGTGTGTATGGGGTCACTGTGGTAGAATATACCTACTAAGTACAAGAGAGAAATGGCTTCTTGGAAGAAGAAATAATGAATGGCAGGATTGACGTTCGATTTCCAAACAGGGGTAATTTTTTTTTTATTGAAAACCAAATTACGTGATACGAACTACTTATACCTTTATAATAAAAAAAATTAAAATGTATACCTATAACATTTTTTTTTTAAACCACGACAGTTGGCTGAGCCTGTTCCGAGGAGCCTGTTATTTTTCTCGGTTGAAAGCGCAAATTTCCAAATCACTTTCCATTTTCATTGAATTCGCCATTCGCCATTCGCCATTAAATAAATTAATTAATAAACTTAAATTCGGACTCCTACGTTACCATATTTTGTCTATTCAACCAAGAGTCAGCGACTGACAGATTTATAGAAACATAACAGTCTATTAAGCTTTCAAGGGAGTTTTCAAACAACCGAAGTGTCTGTAACTGGAAGACAAGATTTCTGTTAGTCTCCCGTAATAAATATAAAATCACGCTTTAACTCTTCATACTATTATAACTGATGTGTTAAAATAGCAATTTGATTATTTTGAAAACTGTTTTCTCCGAAATCTACCGGTGCTCAGGATTTATATTATCCAATCCTGTTATGGCATCCGTTTTCAGAACAAACCAGTCTTATATAATGACATTTGTCTGGCCTTTATACAATGACGTAAGTTTGGTAGTCACTTCATATTTGCGACTAATATTGTGCTGTTAAAAAAATATAAATTGAAAACCTACAATTCTGGTTCCGTGAACCTTCCGTTTTCCTTTGCGTTGCTCATAAAAACGTCTTACTTCTAAGCTCAGGGTCCTGGATTCAGTTTGTAGTTTTACTGGGTTTTAAGTCTTAATTTTTGAAACCATCGATACAAGTCTCCGGAATGTGGGAATTTGTCATTGGACAAATTAACATTTGACAAATACCCTGTTAGTTGTCCAAAAAGTAATACAAAATAATCTATTATAAGTTTTAGATTTTGTGAGTATATTCCCGCATTTTTTAAAACAACTGGTGTTTGAACAGTTTCAATAAAGAAATCCAAATTTTTGTATGTTATTAATTTATATGTGAATGAAGTATCTATTGCTTTCGTGCTCGAAATGAATCGATTAAACTTATGCTGAACAAAATTTACAAGTCGAGTATAATTATTTGAATTATCAATAATATGTAGGACGTAGGTACAGGATACTATATACTTTTTTTTTTAACATGTCTACGTAGGGGACGCCAGCTATACGGATTTGGGTCCATTTTACTCTTCCGAAGAAGCGCACTACGTAGCGTTGGGAGGGGTTTGCAATCTAGAAAAGAGTTTATTAATTCGGATTTTAAAAAGACCCGGGTTGTACGAAGATGGAAACACAGAATTCGGAAGATCGTTCCACAGTCGGGCTGCTATATTAATAAAGGAGTTCGAGAAGCGACTTGTTCGTATATGTTGAAGGTCCACTGTGAATGGGTGCTGCGATTGAGTGAAGCGAGTGACTCTGTTGCGAGTGGGTGGAGGAGGGACCAAAGATGCAAGTTCTTCTGAGCAATTCCCGTGGTAGTATCTATAGAATAAACTTAAAATACCGACTCTGCGTCTGAGTTCTAGTGATTGCAATCCATCAGTCAGAGATGGATCATCAATCAGACGTATAGCGCGCCTTTAGACAGCGTCGAGGGTAATCAGTAGGTATTGGGGGGCGCCACTCCAGAGGTGACTGCCATATTCAATAATTGGACGTATTTGCGCTTTGTAGAGTATACAGATCTGGGTCTTAGTGAAATATCTACGCGCTCTATATAGTACGCTCAATTTTTTGGAGGCGAGTTTCACCTTAGCTTCGATGGAGCCCTTGTAGTGGAATTGGTTCGTTATAGATATTCCAAGTAGGTCGATAGAGCTGCTGTTAGGTAAGGTGCTTCCGTTGAAAGACACTTGCAATTCATTGGGGTTTCTCTTCGCAGAAATTAGACAGGCTTGGGTTTTTGAGACGTTAAATGAAACAAGATTACTTTCACCCCAGGTATTGATTGAGTGGAGGTAGCTATTTATTTTTTGATGAAGGTCTTTCCGGGCTTCGGATATTTCACTCTGTTTAGGAGGTTTGTCAAAAGAGAAATTGTCATGGACTGTGCTGTCATCAGCGTAACAGTGGATGGGGGCGCGTAAGAGCAAGTCATTAATATGTAGGACGAATAGGGTTGGAGATAGAATGGACCCTTGAGGGACTCTCGCATTAATGGAATGGGGAGAAGAAGAGCAACCGTCTACTACAGTTATAACTTCGCGATCTTTTAAAAAATTCGCAATCCAAGTAGGTAAACAGAGACTGGGGTAGTCCATAAGAAGGGAGTTTCATTAAGAGACCTCGGTGCCAAACCCGGTCGAAAGCTTTAGAGATGTCAAGGGCTTAATTCTTTGTGAATACAATATAATTACCTAAATTAATGAGTAGCAAGGCATTCAATTCAAGTACAAGTGAACGTTCAGAGTTCAAAATTCGACTGTAATCAATTCATTTTATAAGTTCCATATAGCACTCTAAATAGGGTGAATTGCCATGTAAAGAAAATAAACTTTGAAATGTCATTGGGCCATATCAAATAAAAAAATATATGTATATTAAAGTAGCACAGAGTTCTCTTTTCACATATTGCAAACTGTAATTCTTAAAATACGATTTACATATATTGTTTCACAGTAGATTATTTATTTTTCTTAAACATTTTCGGCGGTACTAATAACGAAAAAGTAGCGAGGTTGAACTATGGAATAGAGTGACTAAAACCTAACGGCCAAAAATCTTACTAATAACCAAGTTTTAAAACTTCTATTTTATTCCATGGTTTATATCACCATGGTAACGCTAAACCATCCGGTACCCTAGTTTAGTGGTGGAATAGCAATAGTGAATTCGTGACCTGTCATAAGCCAAATAGACCGCGCGTATTGTATTTTTTCATTTTTAAAGAAATACTTTTTTTAATTATGGACAACAATCTGTTTGATTATAGAATCGGCGATTTTGAAAGATCGTTTCAAGAAATTGAGCAGGTGGAAAGTTTTTTGATGACGCAAAATTTATAAGGTGTGTTCAAAGGTGCGTTGTAATCCGTTTGTTGATTACGACGACATTAATTTTAGAAGAAAGTACAGATTTTCAAAGGCAGGAGTTAGACATCTCGTAGATTTATTTGGAAGAAGGCAAATAAATGAAGATATTTATTTTCCATTGACAATTGTTTTAAAATAAATGTAATAAGTTATGTTGTAATAAGTTAAATCATTGGGAATTCAACCAAAACGTGACGATACATAAACAGTAAACCATCAAACATGCAGTAAACAAACAATGACAAACATAGAAATACGATGATTCTCGATAGATGTCATAGATGACGGCTAATAAAGTCATAGAGAATGAACAAAAAATAGCATAAAGTAGAGAAAAATTCCGAAATTCCCGTTAAATGGCTGCGTTCACACAACATTCATTCCGTATTCCATGGTTTACTTAGTCCTTGTACATTTTTACATTATTAGTAAGAACCCACTAAACCACGAATTAGTGCCTAATACGTGGTTTACGTAGTGCGAGGTTTAGTTGGCTAAAATGAGTTTTAACGAAAATGTTATTAGTACCGCTGTTTATGTATTTGACATCTGCGTTTGGAATTACACGTGTGGTATTGGCAGTATGAAAGTATGTAAATCATTACGAAAATCTATGGTTTGACGTAGAATATTTATTTATTTCCTCCGAGAGCGCAATTCGCTTATTGCTATTCTTGGTTGTATACCCAGAAGGTAGGAGAAAGATTAGGAGATCAAGATTGAGTTAGTATGACGATATAAAGAAAGATGCAGTAAAGCCCCTACAAGTTTCTAACTGGAGAGCGCCAGCGGAAGAAAGAAATAGTTTGAGGTTGAAGTTGAAGAAGGCCATGTATCGATTTGGGCTGTAGCACTATCGAAAAATTAGAAAAAGGGGCTCAATTTATCGAATATGTCTATCGCAGAATCAAAATTTGCGCTTGATTTTTATATAATTCTACTCGGAGTAGAACCTATGTGCTCTTTAAAACAAACGACTTACCACCACTCCAACCGGAAGTAGAAAAAAATATTATTTTTTTATTGTGTTGCATCTGTGGGGTAGGATGTTGTATAAGTAGAGGACGTAAATAGGCGTTAGAGGATAGAATTATTGTTAGGTAACCGGAAGACTTTGTATTTCTCGATTTCATGCCCAGCGAACTGGAGAAAGATATCGAAAGCAATGAACACCAACATCTTTACAGTGCATGGATAACAACACAAAATTACACAATATTCAGAAATAAATATTTTCAAACATGTCTTAAACCATTTTACCATTTTAATTTATTTCCGTACACAACCGACATTTTCAACTTAACTAAAAAATCCCGGAGTGCCGTGAAAATAACTAGTATGCTTCCAATTAGGTTTGAACTAAAACGTTTTTACAGTTTATTCGTGTAAAATGTGACAATATGATAGGGAATCGAACTAATTTGTGACTTGCTTGGAAAAGGTTACGTTCCTTCATAGGAACTTGGACTAAGTGGAATAGGGATGCACCTATTTTAACCGGAACATTCTTAAAAAGTTATAGAATCGGACGTACCTATTATTACTTTATAAAATGAAGCACGATACACGCGCGTATCACCAACCACCAATCTCGTCCCGAGTGGTGAACCTCATTGCTGAACTATATGAGATGTTATTGTTGCCTGTTGTATTTGCGATTACCCGGCTCTTAAGACACACCCGAAAACGACGATTACAGAAAATTATGGAAGCCTCATTGAGATACACGCATGCGTCGTGATTATGTTAATATGGTAATGCACAACCGTGCACTTGTCACTGGTTTCCCTACACTGTGTGATATTGTGTGATGGTTTGAATGAATGAAAAAAATAACATAAAATCTCTCCATGCATCACAATTTTCAGAAACAATACTTGTCCTGTATAGTTTCGTATATTTAGAATTCAACTGAATTTCATAAAGAAGAGTTCTGTAAAACATATGTATACAAATTCGTTGTAGCCCATTATATATATTTACTCTAAAAGTTTTTCGGTCGTGTTTAATAACTCATTCCATAGAAATACAATCTCACAATAAAATTTTCTGTTATGTTTACAATATACTTTAGTCCACTTTTATACGGTCTCATAAAATTTTATAATCATTTAACGGACTAACGCAAACAAACTTAATTCATAAACAAGTAACCTATGAATGCAAAGAAGTGAACCAAGTTTAAGTATGTCAAAAACTGTCATATCCTAGACTATATCAGATCGGCTGTAATGTGTACCTATGTAAATTATAACAAACATTTAAAAATTTCTTTAATTACTTTCATTTTAAAGAGAATAAAAATTTTATTGTAATTTAGATCACACTCTGTCCATATTTGTCCAATTTCAATGCAGATTTTGTAAACATGTGAATGCAAACATTTCATTTTTTTTTAATTATATTCTTTTTCATTTTAAACTTCTTCTATTTATTGTCATTGTCAATATTTTCATGTTACGTACGGGAAAACGAGTGATTTTTTCGAAATTCAATCAGCATATTATGTTCCATCAAGATGACGGCATTGCGAACATCTGGATCATGGATTATTAACTCTTTAAAAAAAATGACATAGTCAGTAAGGCGGCTTACTGTTATCGCATTTTCAGTGTAGACGGGCTTATACATTGCTTTTACCAAGCTCAAAACATTGACTTCTTTAGACTGCCTTGTTTCGTAGAGCCAAAAACAAGCTATAACGTCATTGGAGTTGTAGCGAGAGTCGAGGAGGCAGCCCCTCTGACTCTACTATATATATCCCCACCAATGACTAGCTCAGACAGTTTTCCTCGCGCCTCCGTCAAATAAACAACATGTAATCAGAATACGCATTATTATTTCCCTCCACTAAATAGGTAGTCTCACTAGGACTCAAATACCTATAGTGGTGACCCCGACATGATATACCTACTTATCTATAGTGGTAATCCCGACGTGATATACCTATAGTGTTGACTCCCGACGTGATATACCTATAGTGTTGACTCTCGACGTGATATACCTACTTATCTATAGTGGTAATCCCGACGTGATACACCTATAGTGTTGACTCCAGACGTGATATACCTACTTATCTATAGTGGTAATCCCGACGTGATATACCTTCCTATAGTGTTGACTCCCGACGTGATATACCTACTTATCTACATGGATGTAACTGGATGGAAGCATAGGTAAAATTGTTGTAACCGCGGGCGGGGATCGCCGCCATCTTGCTTGAACCAAGTTTCATCGTGACCATGGATGTAACTAAAGTAATGGATGGATGCATTGATCAAATTATTGAAGCTGCAGGGCGATTTCAAGGAAGTGCTGATTATCTTCATATATATAATTTATTTTAGTAAATGAAGCACAATATTGGTGTCAACTGGAGTAAATAAAACCATTATTTCACTATAGAAAACAAATATATTATATGTATATAGAAAACTGCATATTTTCAAGACTTTACTGTACCTACATACTCAAAGAAAAGGAATATAAAAAAATAGGTATATAAAATGTATACAATGTATAACAACAATAAAATTATAAAATGTATAATTTATAAAATGTAAATAAAGCAAGCAATAAAAAATATTTACAACGTTATATAATGACCAAATTGTATTAAAAATTAAAACTGGTGAAAATAGATTATTTTCTTGATTTTTTAATGGAGTTCTACATGTTAACGCCGTCAGCGATAAAAATGCGGTACCTACAATTTATATTTTCAAATGAGATTAGATTAAAAAATGCGTTTTATCTTTAAAAAAACACGTGTGCTCCCAGAAAATACACGTGTTATTTTTATTTTGTATTGCTTCTCGGGCAACAAACAGGTAGGTGCTCTGTCAAATATTAATTCAACATGCAACCAATAACAAGTTGCCACATTCTGGAGATTTGTGATACTCTTTGTGTCCCCACCGGGAATCGAACCCGAGACCTTTAGCTCAGATATCGAACCAACTGGGCCATGAAGGCCAACAAATGTTAAAAAAACACAAGTTACTTTAGGGACATTATTTTTGTTTGTAGAATACCTACAGCCCAATTTCTAATGTATATACATACATATAATTAAACAACAACTTCAAAGAACATATTAACGGTGAAAATAATGTTAAAAAAATCTAAAAGACCATTAATATTAAATGCAACACAAATCCACTCATACACTTACCTAAAATGTGACAATCCTCTTTCTTGGGATGATTTAAATCTACTCGATCGACTTTTGCAACCAAAAGCAGCACACATCACCATATTTGTTTTTATTTAATATTTCATAGAACAAATAATACACTGTTTCAACACAAAAATGATTTTAAAAATAATAAATTAGGTATACAAAAAACACCCTGACAGCTAGACGCCTAACGACAGACTGGTTGGAATAACGCGCAGCTTCATAAATATTACGAATGCCTCTATCTATCCAGTTAGTGTACATCCTTGGGCTACCAGTGCTACATTTGGTTCGAGCAAGATGGCCGCCAGGGGATTTCTCCACACCCCCTGTTGGACTCAAATGTCTTAATACATATTGGTTCGAAAGGTCCATCCGTTACCTTATATACATCCATGCGTATCTATAGTGGTAATCCCGACGTGATATACCTATAGTGTTGACTCCCGACGTGATATACCTACTTATCTATAGTGGTAATCCCGACGTGATATAGGTACCTATAGTGTTGACTCCCGACGTGATATACCTACTTATCTATAGTGGTAATTCCGACGTGATATACCTATAGTGTTGACTCCCGACGTGATATACCTACTTATCTATAGTGGTAATCCCGACGTGATATACCTATAGTGTTGACTCCCGACGTGATATACCTACTTATCTATAGAGTGATCATGTATCACTATATGGCGCTTTGTGAATTATTATTATTATTTTATATAAAAACGAGAAACGTATTACCAAAATTCATATTATTATAGGAAACTTTTCTGTTCAATAGAGTGGGGGTAATTCTGTTAAATGTTAAAAGTCTCTGTATTATAATCTAAAATACACCACACAACTTTCACTTCGAAATGATTGGGCGGAATAAATTGCCTGAAAGTAAAATACTTCGTATCAATATATCTGTCTTCGAATATTTTAAAATCAAACTGAAACCTAGTGTGAAGTCCATCTTTTGTTCGTTAGTATCCGATTATTTTTTTAGAAATATTTCCCTCAATTGCTTATATTATAATGATCGTTAATAATTTTACTGTCGCCAAAAGAAGCAAGCAGAACAGTAAAAAGTATAGCAGTCATTATTTTTATTTTAATTTATTTGTAAACTCCTTATTTTTATTTATGTGCACTCTGTGCCAACACTACATCATACTGGACGAAGGAAGTTCGAGTATGCAAAGGAAATATTGATTTGGAGTTATTTATGTGACATACATTATCGTTTGAATTAGACACTGCAGTGACTCGATAAGTCCGAAGATACCCAAAGCCGAACGACTGTTGGAAGCCTTCGTCACACACGAAGATGGTGTCTCTTTCGCGCTTGACTAATTGATATGTGTGCGAATGAAAAGATTGGATACACGGTAAATTTGAATGACTTTTGTTTTAAGTTTTTTTTTTGCGCTCGATTGTTATAAGTGCATAAAACTTTTTTTGTGGAAATATGTTTATTTATTCAACCAATGTGAAAGATTATGGGCCGGTATTACAGTCTCAGTTTAAGAGCTTAACTCAAGTTTTACAAAAATATAGCGTATTACAGTGTCCGTTTTGGCCTAATCTTCCCTCAAATACGTCACTAAAACGACAAATATTTAACTCAACATTTCTGGCGGATTAAGTACTTAACGGTGAGTCAACTGTCATTTGCTAGGCAACGCGTGTAGTTTCAGTTTCTATCACTAGAGGCGTTAGGCAACGAGTTTAGTTTCAGTGTTCTATCACTAGAGGCGTTAGTTGTATCGACGGTGGCGCCACACAACAAAACAAACTGACAGCCATATTGAAAGGAACATGGGCATTTAAAAGCATTATTTTGATGAAAAAAATTAAATTTACCATGTTGGATAATAAAACAATAGTATTTCAAGTCGTAGCGTCCCGTTTTGTTGTTCGTATTATTTGAGGTTATTTAAAATTTGACAGATATTAACCACAGAAAAAGTAAAATATGTCTATAGGTAATTGAAGATTTAGTAACCGACATGTCATATTGCACTGTATACGGAAATGGATTCAATCTCCCCTTAACATTAATCTTGAGTTTAACAATCTAAATGAGTTGAGGGCCGACTGTAATACCGGGCCTATATCATTTTGAATGATGTGTTCTGAAATAACTATACTAATCATATTAGATATTATCTTATGATAACTCATTTTAGTCCATAGTATGTCCGTTTCTATAAGTTTTTAAGAACGTTTCGACAAAAATAGGTGCGTTACTATTCCACTCAGTCTAAGTTGATATTCTATAACGCTGAAATAGAAAATTTCTTATTTAAGAACATTCCAAATAAGTCACGAATCAGTCCAATTCCCTATGCTATAGCCATATTTTAGTCGAATCAACTGTCAAAACTTTCCTGATTTTAGTTCACACCTTATTGGAAGCGTACCTACTAATTATTTTTACAACAGTTCGGGATATTTTAGTTACGTTGAAAACATCAGTTGTGTACGGAAAAAAATAAAAATGGATAATTTACATGTGTTGCGTTATGTTAAAAACCGAAAATCAATTAAAATGTTAGATTAGACAACATCACGGTGACATGACATAAATAATTATGGCCGAGCAGTGCGCAGTACGCATGGTTTTAGGAATAACGTCAAATACAGAATACGAATTTTGGTTCAAATGACCTTTATTCTAAAATTTTATAACGTTCCTATTTTAATTCAAAAAGTTACTGAATTGTATGTACATAGTGGAATGTTTGTTTCGTCTGCGTGTATTCACGTCAGAAACATGCTCCCCTGTTATTTTGACTTAAACTTTTATGCAACATAATTTTATATAACTTGCATACTAAGGGTTGGTTTAGTACCTACCTGGCTGAAAATATTTTTTCAGTTTTATATGAACCGGGTACGTATAATTTTATGCTCAACATATCCAATCTCTTTTTATTATACTGTGCGTGTTAATCATGATGTAATAGTCTTGCGTGTATGTATGTCCGCTCTTTTTACTTCCTAATAAACAATGCTGTTACATTTTGTGAATCAAGAAAAACATAATATTCACCACAGTGTTACGAAAATAAAAAAAGCCTGTGTCGTTTTGGATACGAACACTCTTCACTATTTGACATTTTTTCCTTATATGGGCAATTCACGGTATGACTTGAATTAAAATAACGTAAAAAAGGTTAGAGTAATTTTAGGAGAATATTGATAAGTTCAATGTTGTGAATATTAATAAGCTACAGTTTAAAAATAATGATAGTTGTAGGAAATGTTTGGCTTTTCCGGAAACAATCAAGCATATAATATCGGGCTGTTCTTTTCTCGCGCAATCAGAATATACATTTAGACATAATCAGGTAGCAAAAATATTACATCAAAATTTAGCTATTAAATATAAATTAATTGACGCGATAAACATAAAACCATATTATGAATATGATCCGATTTCATTTTTAGAAAATAATAATATTTCGCTTTATTACGATAAAACAATATTAACTGACCGGTTATAGGATTCAAGCCAATAAACGAAAGACTATGTGTACTAAGAATGAAATCAAGGTTCTTTAACATATCAATATTAAATGTGCATGCAGAAACTGAGGACAAAGATGAAACAACAAAAGACACTTTCTATCAGAAACTGGAACAAGTATATGATACCATCCCCTCTAACGATATTAAATTGGTTATAGGAGATTTTAATGCAAAAATAGGAAAAGAGCCCACCCTACAGCACATCACTGGGAAAAACAGCCTGCATGGGGAGAGCAACAACAATGGATTGAGGGTGACAGATTTTGCAGAATCACGTAATATGATCATCACCTCAACATTCTTCCCCCGAAAGGACATTCATAAGTGGACGTGGACTTCACCAAATGGCAGGCACCATAACCAGATCGACCATGTTCTGATTGAAAAACGAGGGGCGTCAAGCATAACAAATGTAAGAACCTACAGAAGGGCTAACATCGACTCAGACCACTACATGGTGGTAGCCACATACAAATGCAGAATTGCCAAAATAAAACTTTGCAAACAATCTGCAAACACCCAAATTCAATTGCGAGGCACTAAAGACACTAGACGGGATAGAGTCGTATCACAGACAACCTCACAACCAACTTACCAGCCCAAATAGGTGACGGAACCACACAGGACGACCTCGAGGAAGACTGGAATAACATAAAGAATGCTATTATTAGATCAGCGGAGTCCAGTATAGGAAACATACCAAGACAGAACAGAAATCCATGGTTTGATCAAGAATGTGAGAGAAGTATCCAGCACAAAAATATTCTCAGAAAGCAATACATTGAAAGAAAGACAAGAGCCAAGCAACAAGCATATGAACAGGCCAGAAGGGAATCAAATAGACTGATTAAAAGAAAAAAAGAGAATTCCTAAACAATGTTTTGTTGAAGATGGAAAACGACTTCCTTGATAATAATACCTCGTGAGGCGTACAAGGGTGTAAACTTTTTCAAGAAAGGTTTCAAACCCAGAACTAGCCTGTGTAAGAATATCAATGGAGATATCATCTCATCTAAGGAACAAATCAAATCAAGATGGTGCGAATATTTTCATCAACTCCTCAATCCGAACCATGATACAAGAGAAGAGAATACAACTACCCTCCACGAACCGCAAGATGAAAACCTGCCATCAACCAATCCACCAACAACTATCGAAATCACAGCAGTCCCTGAAAAAGCTGAAGAACAACAAGGCACCAGGAATAGATAACCTACCGGCCGAGCTCTTTAACAGGGGAATACACACCTAAAAACCCTAATACAAAGTCTGATTGCAAAAATATGGATCCTAGAAATGATCCCAAACGAATGGCAGACGAGCGTTATATGCCCTATTTATAAAAAGGTGACAAGCTAAAGTGCGAGAATTATAGAGGTATCTCACTTTTATGCACTGCTTACAAGATATTTACAGTCATACTTAACAAAGAATAGAGCCATATGCGGAGAATATTCTAGGAGAATATCAGGCAGGTTTTAGAGCAAACAGATCAACGACTGATCAGTTATTCACGGTACGTCAAATTCTGGGAAAGTGTTGGGAGTTCGACATTGATATACACCAATTATTTGTCGACTTTAAACAAGCTTATGACAGCATTGACAGAAGGAAATTGTACGAAATTCTGCTTCATTTCCAGATCCCTTCTAAACTAGTTAGGCTTGTCATAGTAACAATGACAACACAAGAAGCCAGGTCAAGGTGGGAGGGGAACTTAGTGAGGCGTTTACAATCTCTCAAGGGTTAAAACAAGGGGATAGTCTGCTCTCACTCTCTTCAACATAGTGCTAGAACATGTTGTCCGTCAAACGTCCGTCGACACGAGCGCTAACATTTGTTTCAAGAGCAGCCAAATAGTTGGGTACGCAGATGACTTAATATCATCGAAGATCCTGGCAGCTATTAAAGAAGTCTTCACCCCATTGGAAACTGCTGCA